>JASAND010014122.1:0-64217 GCA_030248195.1 Trissonchulus latispiculum
CAAGTTATAATTTCATTTACTACTATAAAGATTTCATCGAAGAAATGCTATCCTAAGTTTAACTTTATTTCTTAGTTTTATTTAGTTTAATTTTTTCTTGCCTTGGCTCATACTCATCTGCTCCTACCTGTTTTAATTTTCAATAAAAATTCATTAATTCGTTAATACTGTAGTGCACTATTATTTCTATGCTAAAAAGGTTCTGTTTTTGCCGTTTTAAGGTAAAAACGTTTTCTAGTGTGTTAAACAGTGACGATGGCGATTTTTGTTGTTAAACAGCGATTTTTGAATATATATAACGCGTGAATACGTGATAACTGTAATTTTAACAATGCGTACAATAACGCACAACCTAAAAATTAACAAAATTTGGATGGCCTAAATTTTTTGGCTGATGGCCTAAAAAATTTGAGTCGTTGAGGCCATTTGGCCTAAAGTTCGTCGACCAAAAAACCCTGAACCCCCCCAGAATTCGGACCTCAGAAATTTCGAAAAATGGCCAAAAAATGCAAAATTTTCAGCAATTTAGCCTTTTTTTCATCAAAATAAGGCTTGTTCTTAACGTTTTAGGCGTTTTTGCACCGTTTTAAAGCGATCTCAGGTCAAAATTTTAGAAAAACTTTTCAAAAAAATGACCATTTTTCGACCAAATATTTAGCTAACTTTTTGGGTCCAAAAATCGTGGGGGGGGGGGGGGGTTCGGGGAGTAGCCAAAGCTGGGGGAGGGTAAGTCAAAACTCTTGGGGGGGGGGGGGGGGGAATTTGGTCGAAAATTTCGGGGGTCGACCACCAAATTTCCGAAGTTTACCCCTAACCAGAATTTCCGGTGAAACTATGGGTGGGGGGAACCCCTCCCCCAAAATGGAAAAGTGCCGACCCCACCCTCGAAATTTTGGAAGCAGAACCAACCCCCAAATGGCTAAATCCCAGACCCCACCCACCCAAATTTGCCAGACCCCACCCTCAAAATTTTGAAAATTTTGCCTCAAAATTAGTAAAAATTCGAAATTTTTTGGAACAATTCGAAATTTTTGCAAAAATCCAAGTTTTTTCGAATAAATGAGCAAAAATGAATTAATATTTTTGATTTTTAGTTGGAAATAACGATTTTTTAGCAAATTTGGGAATTTTTTCTAAATTTTTGACCAAAAACTTTTTAACCCCCACCCCCAAATTCAATTCTTCCGGACCCCACCCCACCTCAAAACGGCTGACCCCATCCACCCTAATTTCGTTACCCCCTCCCCATAGGCGTGTTAGGGGGGGGGGGGTGGGGGGGGGACCCCTCCCCCCAAATGGACGGGTCGCCAACCCCCCCCCCAAAAATTTTGGCACTTATTTAGATGGGAAGGGGGGCGATTTTTTCGCCTTGGTCCCCCCCTTATCATTCGAAAAATTTTTTTGTCGAGTTTACTGATGAAGTTGTCCCTAGGGTAAATCGATATCGCTGATTTCAAAAATCGATTCGACAGATCGATCCGACTGATCGATCGATCCATTAGAAATCGATCGATCAAAATCGATCAAAAATTTTTTGTCACTCATTTTTTGCAAGAAAAGTCGCCCCAAGAGTAATTCGGGGGCGCCGATTCCGAATCAGCAGTAGAAAGTTCGTGAAACTCGATCGTTCGATCTCAAAAATCGATTTTCATCGATTTTTCAAAAATTCGCGAATAACTCGAACTTGGCAGTTCGGATCGAAATTTCGACTGCAGATTTGGAATCAAGCGCCCCCGAATTACCCTAGGGGCGACTTTTCGCAAAGAATAGGTGACAAAAAAATTTTTGATCGATTTTGATCGATCGATTCTGCCTGATCGATCGATCGGCTGATCGATCTCTCGATTTCGATTTTTGAAATCAGCAATTTCGATGTACCCTAGGGACTACTTCTCAGACAAATCGGAGACAAAAAAATTTTTTTTCGAACCCCATAAAGGGGACCATGGAAAAAATCGCCCCCCCCCCATCTAAATAAGTGCCAAAATTTTTCCTAGCCCCTCCCCCATAGGTGTGTTTGGGGGTTCGCCCCCCCAATGGAGGGGTCCCGCCCCAACCATAGGTGCGGCTGGCGAAAAAAGTGGGGGTTGGGGTTTGAAAAAAAGCAGGGTGGGGGGTTTGGCAAAAGGGGGGAGGGGGGTCGAGAAAAAGTCGATTTGGGGGGAGGGGTAAGAAAAATTTTTGTGGGGGGGGGGTCGGCGAAAAAACAGTCTTTCGCTAAAAAGCTGACAATTTTTCTCAATTTTCAGCTATTTTTAGCGATTTTTAAGGTAATAAGGCGAATATTAGCAATTTTTCGCTAATTTTTTGAAAATGTTTGAATTTTGGGCTAAAAATTTGCAAAAATTTAGGTAGGGGGTTGAAAATTTTTAGGGGGGATCGACCGAAGGCCGATTTTGGGGGAGGGTAGAAAAGTCCCCCACCCCGGTAGAACACCTGTGACTCAACCCCCCTCTGGGAGGGGTCCCCCCCACCCCCCTAACACACCTATGCGCACAACCCCCCCTAAAACTTTTTTCCTACCCATCTCCCAAATCGATTTTTTCAGACCCCTCCCCCCTAAAAATTTGCAAACCCCTACCTAAATTTTTGATAATTTTTTCAATCGAAATTGTATCCAAAAAATTCCAAAAATTAGCGAAAAATTGCTAGAATTCGCTTATTTAAGCTAAACATCGTTGTAAATGTGAATTGAAAATTTTTAATTTTTTAACGAAAACCTACTTTTTTCGAAATTTTTCGCCGACCCCCTAGAAAACTTTTTCTTACCCCTCCCCCAAATCGGCTTTTCGCGACCCCCCCTCCCCCTTTTTTCGCCAAACCCCTCCCCTACTTTTTTCTGAACCCCCACTTTTTTCGCCAGCCACACCTATGCCCCTCCCCCAACGTTTTCTCAAGGTACACCTACTGTATGCTTGCTTATATACAATGTATATACAAAACCATTCACTACCCCCATCCCCGCCAACAAAGAAACGTGAATGCCTTGCGCTAAGCCGTGACAAAAGTAGCACAATTTTTGAAATTTTAAATTTAATTTGAAAATGCATGAGAAATTAAATTTAAATAAGTAGTTATCCTGTGTTTCACTAGCATAGTTTAAAAAAATTAAATCTTAAGTAATCGAAATTTGATTGTTGCGAGAGATCCAACCCGCTACTTAACTTAGCCCTAAGATTTTACGCTGGCATCATCCTACCTTCGATGGGCGGACTAGACCAGTAGGAGTCAGTTGATTGACTGCAAGATTACTGAAAAGCTAGCTCCGCATAGTATAATTCTGTCAAAATAATGGGTTTTTAGGCTCCGCATTGGACGTAACATAAACATAGGATTGTTGTGGCATATCAATTTATAATTTTCTCACCTGATTGGAAATTCTGGTCTCTTTTTTAAAATTGCGGGTTTCCTGAAAAACTATATATTCAAAATTGATGTGAAATCGAAGTTAGGCTAAAGAAAGAGGAACATTCATAGCATTTTACGTTTTCATTAATATTTGTGTGTGGTTAGAATATTTATTTAAAAGAAGATGGTTGAAAGATAAGCCATTTTCAGATTATCCACTTCACTGCCTACAAAATTGCACAGAAATGGTAAAGGTCTTATGGTTCTGGTTTTGCTCAATAAAAGCAGTATGCCGTTTGCAATATAACTCTCCCAACGTTGTATCCCCCAATATACCTCTTACGGTACTAATAAAAGTGTAATCGTTGCATACATTGGTCGTTAATCTATTCAGAATCAAAAAATTATAAATTTGCTATTGCCAAAATTATAAGCATGGCAGTTGTTTTAGATGCGGCTGGCATTGCCGATGCCTTCGATGATTAGATTGGCAGTCAAGGGTTTCTGATTCTTTTGAAAACAGAAACTTTATAAAACGAAGTTAAAAGCTAACTAAACTGAACCTAAACCACTAAAAACCGAAAAACTCAGAACTTAATAAATCTACGTCAAATTTGTCTACGTAGGTTGTTCAACAAAACCTATTTGAAGTGAGCTGACTTGAATTTAGCTTTCACACAAAAGAAAATGAATTTAAACTTAAATATCTCCTTCAGTCTCTTACGAATCCATTCAAATTTTTGCATGTAGGCTTTATTCACGTACACGCTCAGGCGTTTTTCTAAAAAAATTGAATTGTTTGTTTTTAGCCTATTTTGAAAAATTGTAAATCTTAAATCTTGGAATATGGTGTTATATTTCCCTAAAAATAATGAAAATGGCATGAGCGTATGCTGACATACAACATATTTGCAAATTTGATCAAGTTTAGATGAAGTATTTATGACAAAATCGAAAACAAGGGTTTGTTATCTTTCGGTATTGGCTTTAGTTTTGGAAGTTTACTGTGTGCGGAGGTGTAGGCGAAGGATGACAAAAATGATGTACGGCGATGTATGCGGAGTACGGCTGTCTCAATTCTACGGCTAAGCTTAGATATTAAATGACACAAAAACTATTTTTGAACATGGAATTTTTAAAACGACCTTCCCGAAGACTATGCTTACTGAAATTGTATATTAGAAAAATTGTAAATTTTGTCTGAGCTTCGTCTAAAATGTCAAGCTTGGGCGCTAAATAGCTAAACGCACACCACTGAATATTTTCAAAAATGCCTCCGCAGAGCCATTTTCCAATTGCTTTACTCACAAACATGCGCCATTGAAGCTGTAGAAATCTGAATTCCATCTGAATCGAAATTTGCATTTTCGCAAGATGATCCGGTTTTTGAAATCTTTCAAGCCATTTTAGGAACACATGGTAAGAACATAGTACCGTGTTCTATTAGGAAATCTTTAAAACAGAACTTCTTGGCGGTTATGAAAGAGCGTGCGTGCGGGGGATTGAAGGTACTGGACTTCTGATTTGTTACGGAGACCCCTTCCACCAGAGAACTGCAAGCAATGTCAAGAAGAAATGCCATCGAATAGCTTACAACTCTTCTGAAATAAAATAGCATTCAGAACTCTTGATACTACTGATCCAGAAAGTGAGCCTAGCCTATTTTGCTAATTTCAACCTTTAGGAATTTACCTGAAACACGCACTTGGGTGCACGAAATGAGAACCATTATCATCTCAGTGTGGTAATTTAATTTTGGCAGTGAGCTCCATTTGCATAAAGGCGGATAAGCTTATAATTCATATCAATTTTAGAATTTTAATTGATTTTGGAATACCGTTATATTTTAAATATTAGTTTATACTTTGATTTTAACTACATTCTGTGTCAAAAGTTGTTTAAAGCCCGTGTGGATTATTTCAGCCAGTTTGAGTGCTTTTCCATTTGAAATTACAAAATGTACCGCTAAAATTCTATTTTGCTGTGAGTTTGATTTTGTTAATTAAAGCATATATTTTGTTGTCACCAGTAAATTCGCGTCACGTTTTAGTTTTCGCATCTTTAGTTTCGCAGTTGGTTAGGGTGATTGTACGAGCGGAGTCTGACTTGCGCACACTCTAGAACCTTTGCAATCTTCGATATTTCCAGGAATTCGCTTGTCGGGAGTCACGCTAAGAGCGTACTTTCTACAAGTTATTTCTGTGATTAAATTGTTTGTTCAGAGATACTAAGTTTAATCTCTACACCCGGTTCATACCCATTTTCCATTTGTCCGTTTGTCCATTTCTCTGAATTTCTGTTTGACCGCTTGTACGTTTCCGTTTGTCTGCTTTACTTGTAGGGAATGATTCATACTTGTTGCTTACGTTGCTTAATGCGGCATCGAGGAAGAAAGAAATAAATTGATGATGGAAAAATAGGAAGAACTCATAAAGCTAAGAAATATATAGGATAATATTTTGATTCATTGATTGATTTCTCTATGTATGCTAACCTTTAAATTAAAGTTGTCTGCAAACGTTTCTTTTGTTGATTATATGTTTTTAAGGTGGTGGTACCACTACCGGGGTGGACTTTGAACAGATACTGTGAACAGAAACTTAATCAATCGACTTGAAATTTGGCACGGCAAGTTTGTTCTTTATCATGTTTTGCAACAAATGCGCTTGCCTACAACGTTGTGGGGGTTGGCTTCCTGTCTACACAAGAGGAAATACATTAAAAGCTTTGAATTTAAATATCTCCTTCATTCCTTTATGAATTTGTTTGAAATTTTCCATGCAAGCTTTATTAATATATACGCTCAGGCCGTTTTGTGGTTTTTCGTAATAGGGCATTTTCAGTGTTTTAGCTCATTTTGAAATATTGTAAATCCTGTACTTGGTTACTACTGCGTTTTTCCAAAAACAAAAAAACGGCCTGAGCGTATGCAGATATAAAACACATCCGGAAAATTTGGCCAACATCTCCTTTGCCCCCCACTCCAAAAATTTTCGACATTTTCCCTCCCCGGCCATTTTTGGAACCGAAAAAGTTAGCTAAATTTTGCCCAAAAATGGTCCGCCGAAGAGGCCCCTGCCCCTTGATAGCACAACAAGAATGTCCAGAACAATATTAATCTATATACCTAGAAATACATAGTCCACGCCACAGATTTATTCAGTGAAGTAATAGCAATAACGAATCTGGAACCTGTCACATGAAAATTATTAATTGAATGATGATTAGTTATTAGTTGATAATGTATCTATCTATCCCAAAAACAGCCACACTTACCAACTAAACACTAGTCACTAACCAAGTAATAACTTTTATGCAACAGGCTCCAGCTAACAAATCTTTGGTTCCAAAAACCAATCCCCGAGACACTGACTGAGTTGAGCTGAGATCATAGGCACATCTGAGCGACCGCAGCTGGGACCTAAAGGTTGTTGGTCACCACTGACGGACTGGCTGTCGCAGACGGAGACTCCATCAGTGGCAGCTGGCTGGCATTTCTCCAATCAGACAGTAAGCTGGAAATCCAGGCAGTGATCTTCTTTCTGAGCCAAATCAGGATTCCAGCGATTAACAAAACCTCAAGACTGGTAACGGTGCTGGATATCTCCTTGATGAAAAAATTGGGCACATTCTCAGCCACGGCCACAGTAGTAGTAGCAGTAGCAGCAGCAGCAGCAGTAGTAGTAGTAGTAGTAGTAGCAGTAGTGCCGGAAGCTGAACGGGTATGTGGCAGATTGGGTGTGTCGGCTCTCGTTTCAGCATTCTGGCACTCTACCGTTTCCGTCCCTGAAACCAGGGGGCAACAGGGACTGCTGATTCGCTGCATGGACGGAAATGCTGCTGTGACAACTTCGATGAAGACATTGGGACAATCCAGGAGCTCAAAATCACCTAAAATAAGCAATATATATTATACATCATCCACAAAGTCTAATAAACACTAACAAAATGACTAGTGTTATCACATCAAATCAGGACGCACACCACCCAGGTTCCATCAAATTCATACGTATACTTAGCGTAGTGTTACTACCGAGCGTAAACGGTTTTGCGTTGCTGCAGCTGCCCTTGTCACCCTAGAAACAATTGGGCAAAAAATTTCTGCAAAACTCCGAAAAGTCCTCCTATTCGTATATATACAAATAATAGTCCTCCTATATATACGTACACACTAAAGGTGCTGGTATCTTTTCACCTAAAAATGCGGGACTGGTCCCCAAAATAGAATTTCGTAAGTTTCAGCTATGTACGTAAAGGACTGAACCCGTATGTATGAGTCAAAAATACCCGAAAGGAAAGGAAACCAAACCAGCACCTCAAGCTGACTATTAAGTCTGTTAAGAAATCAGCGATACGGAAAAACTCACCAATTTCAAAGCTATAATAGATATGCCCAGAAGGGGGCAAAACGTTGCAAATCATAGAAATGGCTCCCAAGCATACACAAAAGACCGGGCACGCACCGGCATGGCCGGCAGCAATTGCCGCCAGCGCAGACATCTACATGATCCGAATCGGAGATGAGATCAGGAGGATAACGTATATACAGATGTATACAGCCAGCTGCGTATATATATACAAGCGGATATGTATATACAGATTACATACAGCAATCTATGAACAAGAACAACATAAATAAAGATTATATACGTATTTAATTCCGTTGATAAATTTATGACGGTCGGTAGGGTCGGTCTGGGATGGGATCCGGTCCGGGACCGGTGGTGGTCGGTCAGGGTCAGTTTGGTTCCAAATTCCGAATGCCCCCCGCCTCCATCCCACCCAGCCCACCCAACCCTCCCATGCCCATCCAAAATTTGCCAGCAGACCAGACCCAGAGCCAGAGCCATCTGGACTGGCTACACCAGGAGACGAAAATGACTGCTCTGGTCCTCGGCTACTTCTTACAGATATTCTTCCAAGAGCTGCACCTTTGATAAGCGTGGAAGACAACGATAATATTAATTCGGACAATCCTCATGCAACAACTTCACAAGAAGAGCAGGCACAATGCATAAGACCAATGAATACAGATGTATTCACAGCTGCCATCGATGAAGAAGAACCTACTGGTCCTTCTTGCAGCTATGGAGCATGCTCTTCCATAATATCTGAACAGTTTTCTGGCCCCATTTCATTCTCGGAGATAAACAATATACAGTTAACAGAATCCGCAAAACATACCGGACTCAGATGAGGAATGCTTTCCAGAAGACCTAGGAACTGAAAATACTATCGATCTTTCGAACAATCGCCGGTAACGGAACGCAGCTGAAATTTCTGCTGATGACGCTCCCACACAAGAAAAAATTAGGAAGTACACTGATCTTGGATGGTGGGAAAGCAAGGCAAACTTTAATCCGTCATGGAACACTACGCCATTCCAGAGCTTGCTCGCATTATAAATACTCAATGGTTTTCAGATGCATGGGTTAATGGGCGAAACTACGACTTCAGGCATTGGTTAGAATTTGAAATATCTGAAGAAGATCCGATTAAAACAAGAATTAGATGCCGCGTATGTCACAAAGTTTTAGTACAGGATCAAGCTATATCGGTTCCTCAACAAGAAATACCAGCCATTGTAAACTGTGTGAATTTGAGTGATCTGCCAACATATGCTAAAACAGCTAAAAATGGCTTTCTTCTAAACTTAGAGAACCATGCTGTCCAAAGGCTAGCCCGTGGAAAGAACAAAATAAAGGGGATGTATAAAAGCCGGCCCGGCCCGGCCCAGGGCTGGGCCAAAACTATATAAAACCCGGCCGGGCTGGAAACTATATAAAACCCGGCCCACTATAAAATGCTGTATATTTTGGGCCGGAAATAGTATAAAACCCGGCCCGAAATCCAATTTTAATATTTTGGGCCGGAAATAGTATAAAACGCGGCCCGAATTTCAATTTTCATATTTTGGGCCGGAAATAGTTTTAAACCTGGCCCGAATTTCATTTTTAATGTTTTGGGCCGGAAATAGTATAAAACCCGGCCCGAAATTCAATTTTCATATTTTGGGCAGGAAATAGTATAAAGCCCGGCCCGAATTTCATTTTTAATGTTTTGGGCCGGAAATAGTATAAAACCCGGCCCGAACTCCAATTGTAATATTTTGGGCCTGAAATAGTTTTAAACCTGGCCCGAATTTCATTTTTAATGCTTTGGGCCGGAAATAGTATAAAACCCGGCCCGAAATTCAATTTTCATATTTTGGGCCGGAAATAGTATAAAACCCGGCCGAAATTTTTTTAAAAAATCGCTGAAGTCTGCTAAAAAATTAGCAATTTTTAGTAAAAATAGCTGAGGGGTCTACCCTGTTTTCCTTTCTGGACGACAGGGTTTGCCCTTTTTTCCTTTTCGCTGAGGGGGCTACCCGTTTTTTGTCGGTCTGGGGGGGGGTCTGCACCCCTCCCCCATTCCCACCACCACGTTATCCTATGCCGCTCACCCAGAATGGTCCGGTGTTAGCGTAAAAAGAACAATATCATAAAAACTATTGTCGGATGCCATATTTTATGTTGCACTAGCAGTAGCATTATATTAAATACAAAATTAAAAATTTGGAGCAAACAATTTTCTTTGAGCTTTTACGCTAACATTTGCCCATACTGAATGAGTGGACGGGAAGCACTGAGCTTAGAAATCCAATTGTGTAAAATTAAAAACTTAAGTTGAATTTCTGATGATATTATTGAAGGAAAATGCTAAAACGCCTCATTTTTGGCAGTTATGCATAAATTATAATGAGGTTGATCCTAGAAACATGTTCATCACTTGTACTGGAATCTGCTAATCCTTGGTGATGGGACGGCCGCAGACTGGCCAGCACACGTCTTCGAGAATTTGAGTAAAATTTAGTTAATTTTCCCTTTTTATTTTTGCAATTTCCAGCAATAAAACCAATATGGACTATTATTGATGAGTGGATCAATCATGAAGTCGAACATAAAATAAAGTTCGGGCCGGGTTTTATATAGTTTCCGGCCCAAAATATTAAAATTGGAGTTCGGGCCGGGTTTTATATATACTATTTCCGGCCAAAATCATTAAAAATGAAATTCGGGCCGGGTTTTATACTATTTCCGGCCCAAAACATTAAAAATGAAATTCGGGCCGGGTTTTATACTATTTCCGGCCCAAAATATGAAAATTGAAATTCGGGCCGGGTTTTATACTATTTCCGGCCCAAAATATGAAAATTGAAATTCGGGCCGGGTTTTATACTATTTCCGGCCCAAATCATTAAAAATGAAATTCGGGCCGGGTTTTATACTATTTCCGGCCCAAAATATTAAAATTTGAGTTCGGGCCGGGTTTTATACTATTTCCGGCCCAAAATATACAGCATTTTATAGCGGGCCGGGTTTTATATAGTTTCCGGCCCGGCCGGGTTTTATATAGTTTTGGCCCGGCCCTCGGCCGGGCTTGGCCGGGCCGGGCCGGCTTTTATACATCCCCCAAAATAAAAGGTGTGGTTTTACATAAAAAATAGTGTCCTATCTGAAGGATCGACAGCAGAAAAGTCTGCCAACAGAAAATATAAATAAGGATATCGAGTTCACGGAGGAAAGCGGAAAATATGTTAACAATTGTAGGATGTTTTCTTTGGTGTACCTAGAAGTGATCCTTAATATACCTTTTACAGTCATCCTGATGTTGCGGCGACAATTTTCGGACAAAATGGGAGGTGAAATAGGTCGACTTCTTTGGACAAAAACTCAGCGACATCAATAACAATGCACATAAGCAAGGAGATGCACAAAACTTTGGTTGACCACATTTGCAACGAAGACGAGAGTGCTCCATTTTCTATAATAATCGATGGCACTACTGATCGAAAATCTCACCACTACCTCATTGTATATATGTATATATTCGAGGCATGGAGCGATCAATAGAAGCGACATCATCGACGGACGGAGCTGTACACCGTCCAGTGGTTTACTTTTACAAACTCATAAAACTGAATGGGGAATCGGCCCAAGACCAAATGGATAGCCTCAAACAAGCATTTGAAAGCGACGATTCGATTTGTTCAAAATTTTCTGGAAGATTAGCAAGAAATCTAGTTGGCTTTGGCAGTGATGGTGCCAATGGCGTAAGGGCGTAAGATCTGGAATTCTTACCACACTGAAGCAGTGGACTGGTGGTAATACTATACAAGGCATTCATTGTATGGCACATACTCTACAGCTAGCAGTTGGCCAAGCTTGGTCATCAGATGAAGCCTTTCAGGAGCTGGAATCAGTTGCTAACGACGTATATGCGTTTTTCGCATCACAGAAAAGGAACGGATTGTTAACCCAGGTTGCTTGGGACATGCAGGAGCAATTCTACGAGTTGACATACATCTACGTAATACGATGGGTGGCAAGTGAATTGGAATCCCTAAGGAAAATATACAAAATGTATGAAAAGATAATTGAGACATTTGGAAGAATCCAAACAGAAGGCAATTGGGACGAAAACACAAAGACGAAAGCTGGACGACTACAACAGAGGCTCAGTGACAAAAACTTTTTACCGTATTTGATCACTGTAATGGATGCTTTAAACAGCTTAGCTGTTTTTTCCCAAAAATGCAAATGCAAGATTCAACTGTTTATTGCACACAACGTTTTTTCAGAATTTGTAAAATAGCTTAGAGGACATTTTCCGGCCGACGAGCAAAGGACCTGGTTTAAATGCATTTCTCAAAACTGCTCTTTGTGGAAAAGATGAAGACGACTTGACTAGATGTGGAAATCTTGATACATATGAAGCCAGCCAGCTTGTACAATTTAGAGGAGTAAATCTCGCTGTACCTGAAGAAAGCAAATTTCCAACAGTATCAGATGTTCGTCTAGACATGCTAGACCAGCTCATCGTTGCCCTTTATACTTATTTTCCTTCCGAAACGGTTTTTGAATTTAGCGTACTTACCAGAAATTTACCAGAAAACGATGAAGATGCCGTAAAATTACGGAGCAGACGAAATTACTGATTTAGCCGCAGAATTCGGAATGGAACCATATGACACCGCTTTGCAGTGGAGTACAGTTTTGCAGTTAATCTTAAATAACCCTAATTTTCAATGTTGGAAAAGCGGCTCTGCTACTGCATTATGGTCTCGCATTCTTGGAAGCGCTTCAGTAATCCCTTTAAGGTGGTGATTCCCTTTGGTCACATAAGGTTTGCACCATTATTACTCATTCATTATTTGGAGTTAAGAAGCCATTTTTATATCAAAATACAGCTTGACATTTTTTCTTTTTAATGCGTACCATGGAAATAATGTTGCTTTTGTAAAATATTTTTAACACATTTTAGAAGAAGTATAATTTTCCAGATTTTTTGCAGACTCAAGTAAATTTTTTCGCGAGGCATCGGTTATATCATTCGATACCTCCATCAAATAGCTGGGGACGATTTTTTATTTATTGTTAAATCGCTCTTCGTCATAGAGAAATAAGCTGAAATGTGTGCGTAACCTGTATTTTGCATACTTTTTCGAAATTTGTCAAGCGATTTGTAATGGAAAAGGCAAAATAAAACCCAAAATGGGCAGGGAAAAGCTCAAGTAGTGGATTGTGATTCTTGATGGAATTGATCTAAGTTTCTAATGCACTGGTTATGATTGGCGTGCTTGTGAAACCTTGATGTGAACTGTGGAACGTCCAAGCATTGTATAAAGTAACTGTCCTGTGATTACCAGAGTTGCCAGTCAAGTGTGAAACCCCCAGAAACTCATTATTAGGGACATAGGTTCTAGTGTAAATAGACAGAATAAGACTAAAAATAGTATTACTCTAACGCAAATGACACGAAAGTGGAATAGAACCTCAGTGGAACGTGGTCTAAGAAAGTTTAGGTAGGTTATCAGTCTGTAATGGAGGGGTCGTTACCCTTCCCGGGTCAGCAATAGGCCCTAATATGGTTTTCTGTATAATGGAGGAGTCGTTACTCTTCCCAGGCCACGAATAAGGCCTCATATTGTCAAAAAAGTCATTTAGAAACTGATTAAAATAGCTGAAAATCATCTAGGACAATAAGTTCGAAGAAACAAGCTGTTCAATAACTAACAATTTAACAAGAAACTTCGAGTTTAAAACGTTTTATGCAGTTAATATGTGCAAATATTGGAAGATGGGTCAAGATAAGGTCATAATCTGTCTATTAATAGTATGGAATCTTGCTAATTAGTGTTCATAGGTGTTAATTAGGTTTAATTTGCGTTAGTTAGGTGGTAATTAGTTAATTAGTCAAATTTTTGGTCAAAATATAAGTTGGGCTTATCTGAAAGGCAATTCTCTGCTGATTCTAAAACTCCAAACCCGGTCACCTAACTCCCAATACTGCGAAAGTTATAAGTAAAAGAAGTTTTGATTAGTTACATTTTAATTTTGCAATATTGGCCTTAAGTGACCTTATAACAATGCGTAACCATGTGTGAGGTTACGCCCATTCATGTTCCCATTCATATCCCCTGAGCCTCTGCTGGCTCTCTCCCAGCAGAGACTTGCCTCGCAGAGAAGGACTTAACACACACATAAGGTGTTAAATTACGTTCGGAGGGGGCTTAACTCCCTCCCCAATAATTTAAAAGAAAAGAAAATTGTTAGTCTTAGGTAGTTAGGTACGTAGGTTAATAATATCTAGTTTATATTTTCTGAAAAATTACGTAGCTATTAGTATGCATATTTTTACGCAACAATTGCCCTTCCGTTTCTTTTCCAGCTAGACTTACAGTCTTGGTGAGGAAGGACAATTGTTGCTGGGATCAACGGGCGGCTTCCCTTGTCTACGGCCGAAAGGTCAAGTCCAAAAAGAAAGAAAGGGGCTAGGAGACAAGGGAATGCCTAAAAATAATAAACATAAATTTTACTAAATACCACGGCTAAGTTGGCAATTAATACTTATTTTTCCATATTCGGCCCCGAGTGGCCCTTATTTTGTACAATTTTGTTTCTCAATTCTTCTAACTTCATTTTTAAAGCCAGTAAATTCCCCTTTGGTTACCTTTACGTGGTAACCAAAAAGTCTGCAAAGTTTCCCAAAATTCAGCTTGGGAAATAAATCAAATTAGGGTCAGTTGGAGGGTAATAATTCCTTGTTCTCGTTAATCTCCCCTCCAACGGACCAGCCGCGTGGCCAGCCCGAGTTGAGCACACGCTTTAACATAGGGAGCTTCCAGAAATTTCTGGAAGCTCCAATAAAATCAAAAGAAATCCGCCAGCAAAGGCAAACACCAGTGAGCTGTCAGACTCCTGTCAGCTCACTGGAAATTTTGAATTTCCAGCCAGTGTTCGTCTGAGACTCGGCCGAGAGCGGTCGGGTGTTTCCCCCCATAACTAGCACGTCTTCCCGTTGTGCCAGCGTTTTGGCCGGGAATAAAAGACGTGCTCACCCCGGTTAGGACTCGAGTTAGGGACCCCTTCTGACCCACACTGGTCAGAAGGGAAGAACTGAGCGCACACGACGAACACCACACGTTGAGGGCCGTATGAGCGCACTATGCTCGGCCAGGAACTGCACCAGGAACGCATCTTAGGGATTTTTAAAGGCCCTTTTGGCCTAAAAAACTTCACTTTTTGTGGCCTTCGGGCCTTAATTTAAATCAGTGATTGTCAACCAAGCCACGGCCTGAATGGCCTTAATTTTTGTAGGGGCATACACCCAAATATTTTATGTGTATGGATGCTTTTTTGGGGTTTTGATGAAGCTTGGGATTTTGAGTGGGGACCCACCCCTGAGTTGAGGTAGGAGGTCCCTTGGTCATGACCTCATGTTCAGAACTGAGCTAATTTAGGGATTGTTTCTCCCCACAGCCGGCAATTAGGAATTGCCGGCCATATTTGCAAAAGTAGGCGCTATGGAAGCTAACCCCAAATTGTCTGTAATTGTATATTGTGAAATCAGTAGGCATTAAAACCCAGAACCATTTTTTAACTATTAATTATCAAGTTGTTTTAAAGGGAATGGCCGACTTCCCCGTATTAATTTAATTAACTTGAAGCTGTCCTTAGCGGAAGTGTTTGTGTGATTTGTTTTAGTAATAATTGCCTAAGCAATTATTACTCGTTCCGCTCGCAATTCAAATTACCAAAGTTTCTAAAACCCAACAAAATTTTCTTCTATCAAAGTTATCAAACTTTCAAAGTTCAAGAACAAAATACTGGAAGAGGTTAGTCAAAATTAACCCAGAATTAGAGCAAAAATATGCATACTACACGTAGGTAGGTTTTGTCAAGGAGTAGTTAGGTCTTGTTATGTTGAATAATCGCATGTGTAAACAGTATTGTAATCTGTAGTGTGAATGAGACCCCCAAATTTACGTAAGTAGCTTCCTGGGTAAACCCCTCATGGAGTGTGAGGTTCCAGGGCTAGCCTTCTTTTGTAAAGTGTGAATTAGTAATCAAAATTGTGTGAGTGCGAGGGTGAATGAGGGGTTTACTATCCAACTGCCTATCACTCTTTTACCTACGCCCTTTCAAAACTCAAGATCACTCTCCTACCTACGTGTATTAGTCAAAACTCAGAGTCACTCATTTACCTACAAATAAATCTTCCAAAAATAAGAATCCCTCTTCTACCTTCAAATTAATCTTTCAAAACTAAGAGTCACTCATTTACCTACACTACCATAATCTCCTTTAATAATTGTGGATCTACTATTCAACGAGTCTCTTGCGCAATTTCCCCCAGCCCTAACTTTTGATTTTTGTCCAATAACTTTGAAATTTTGTATGGGTACATATTAGAGGCTGATAATTCAAAAATTTAATAAAATTTTAAAAAATTTTAACTTTTAGTTTGGGACCAATTGGTCAAAACATCAAAGTTAGGGCTGGGGCGGCAATTACGCAAGAGACCCCTATTCAACTAACTTTCCATTTTCTGACCAATAACTTTGAAATTTTGTATGAATGCAATATTTAATATTAAAGGCCTCTGATGAATATTAAAGAAGTGATCACAGTTTTCTAGATGTACAGTAGGGCGGAGATGCAAAATTTCAGTATTTGGCCAAAAAAATCAAATGTTAGGGCTGGCAAAATTTGAAATATTTCAATACTTTCAAAATATATATCGGTTTATCAGACCTTTTTCCGGAATTTCAATCAAGCTAAAATTTCTTCTTTCAGCAAGTTTCCCAGATAGGCGAGATAAACCGATAAACAAATAAACCGGTGTATTCTAACTTTTGAGTTTTCAAAATTTTGGATTTTACAAAATTTTCGTTTCATCACGAGGATTTTAAAGATCAATAATGTTTATTTTTCTGATGAATAGTAAATGTAGTAAGAAGTGATAACAGTTTTCCACTCACATTTTTGTGTAAGACTTTGGTACATTTGTATTGTATTGTATTGTAAACAGTTGTAAAGGAGATTACGATAGTGTAGGCAAATGAGTGACACTTAATTTTATTGATGTCGTTTGTAGGTAATTGACGGATTCTTAGTTTTGGAGGATTAATTTGTAGGTAAATGAGTGATTTTCAGTTTTGCAGTGTAGGCAAATGAGTGAATATGAGTTTTGTTATCTGATGTCGGTAACTTCAAACAGTAGGTAATAGAGTGATAGGTACTAGAGGGATACACGAATGAGGGCATACCATGTAAACTCCTTTTGTGTGATAAGGGTATTGGGACTGCCAGAGTGAATGGGTAAAATGTTCAAATAGTAGGCAGGAAAACAGGTCCAAATTGAGTAGCAATTTGGACCCCAAAATATAAGTAAATCAAAGTCTGTAATGTTTATTAGTTGGATGTGTAATTGCTGTGAAAGTACTAATTTCGGGAGTGAAAGTCGTAGAAATGTGTATAAGAAATAAAGGTAATTTTGGCGATTTAGGCAGGTTTTGCAGCCTAGGGTCACGGGGACCCCGAATTAGGTCTGCCAAACCTGCTGGATTTCCGGTCATCCGCGTAGGTTGCCCTGCGATTAGGGGGCGGATGGGCCGCATTCATGGAATCCAGAAAGACGAATCAGGACAGTTTAAATTATTACGAAATTAATTATAGGTTAGTAAAATGCGCTAGACATCCGATTAGCGGACTAGTAGTCTAATTAGTTCTAGGTAGGAAGATGTTAGATTAGTCCTGTTGTATTAATTAGCTTAAGTGCCTAATAATTGGGAAATAGCTAGGTCTAAGATAGGGGTATTACTGGCCTTGGTTTAAAATTAGCATGGGTTCACGGTCGTTACCGTAATCACTTAACTTCCCATGTAAGAGGCCAAAAGACGAATCAAACTAAAAGAAAAGAAGTAGACCCGTGCTGAGATTCGAACTCAGGTCCTCTGGATTAACAGATCCAGTGCTCATCCATTTGAGCTACACGGGTTATAATTAGAACAAGTTTAAGCTAGCCTATATAAGGGAACAATTAGCAACCCAGCGCGTGTGCATTGTAATTAATACATTAGATGTGCTAATTATGCATATGTAGGAACAAACTTTAATTATGTTTTTCTCACTACTTACTTAACATTTTTTGGTGCTGTAAACACAAAAAATGTTCAGTTTTTCAAGCTCTACAAGAATATATAATTTTTACTTAAATCCGTTTTCATCGAAATTTCGTTAACTTATATGCCAGTTTTGCACGAATGCAATTATGTGCTCGTGTGAAAGGGTGGTAGTTTGCGCGACTTCCGCTCGGCTGGCTGCTGGGGTTGCCAGCACCGGATCGAATAGCGGTTCGGCACGTCCCCTGTTAGGGCACTAGGATAAGGGGCAGGTAGATTTAGAAGTAGACGTAGTTCGGTAGGTCGGTAAGTAGGGACTGCGTAGAATGGCTGCTGAGATAGTGAGTGAGTGAGTTTTTGCCTTTTTGCTTAAACTGACTAAAACTAATTACATGCAAAAACTCACTCACAGTCAGCCAGTAGGTTTTATTTTAAGTTTGTTATTCCAGTCCCAAACTTGCAAATAAATAATTTATAAGGATCTTACATTAAAATACCAGGTAACTGAAAGTTAACTTTAATATTACGTAAGCTTTAGTTAGTTAGCATAAGTAGGTAGGTAGGCACTAGTTAAGATAATTATTATAAGTATCTAGCAAGTGACCATCTTCCAATATCAGAAATGCACCATAAAACGTCCAGTTTCGTACATGTATCTGATGTAATCTTTGGGTCACGGGAAATGAACCCATTTCCCGTGACAAATCAACGAAATCAGGCCAAACACAGGCCCAAGATACTAATAGTAGTCAGTATTATGGTTTGCTCTAAAGATCGTGCAAACTTTGGTCAGAATCAACGCAATTTACACCGTCTGTGCAAGGAAAGGACAGAAGCAAAGGAAGTCCGAATATAGGTCACGAACAGCACAGGTTTTGTACATTTCTCAAGAACATTTCATCTGATTACCAGTTCAGTTAGGCCCAGCCGGGCCCAAGGTGGAAACCTTACGAACCAGTTCGTTCAAGCTAGAAATTACGGCAAGTTTCACTAAATTCTGATAATACAAGTTAGCAGAGGCTAGGAAAGCCCAATTGGTGACGAGAAGTTACCAGAAACGGTCAATATTGTCAAACAGGCAATAACCAATGTTCTTAGTCAATTCTTCAAGTTGCAAGCTCAAATGGGGCCCAAAATGCACATTTTGGGCCTGGAAAGCAAAGGAACGAGTAATGGTTGCTGGGTTCGATTCCCGCACCATAATCTTGTACTAATGGGTTTTAACCCATTTGATTCAGGTGCGGAGTCGAAGCTACGCTGCTCTATCCGAATCTGAACTGCCCGTGGATCGTAGTCTTGTGTCTCTCAGATAGTCATATTCAGTTGCTCAGTTATTGGACCGCAGAAGTCCGGATCAGTCAGTCAGTCAGTTAATCAGTCAGTCGGGATCAGTCAATTTTGGAAGGTACATAGACGGCTTGTATTGCCGAGTAGCGGATTAAGACAGAGACAGCGAGCGTAGCACCGCCTGATCAAAGTGGGAGGTTAAACCAGAAACCGAAAGGCCTAAACGTAATTCTTGGAAACAGGACTAAAACACCGATTCTCTTTTCTATTGAGTCATGAATTCAACCGTTTTCGTCATCAGTTCTATGTCGGGAGGCGTTTCTCCCGTGTCTCTGGCCTAAGCGCCACCCCAACCTCAGTGAAGAAGAAGAAGAAGCCGTAGATTCGTTGAACTGTGTAGTTGTTTATTTTTCATTAATCAGGAATAAGTAAGGCAGAACCAGGTGACTCCCCATTTTCTCTACTTCCTCAAAAAAGCCAGTTCCGTACAGTAACCCTGTCTAGGTGTTGGAGCGGACCTTCGGGAAAGCAGTGTCCAACGATTCGGGGACTCACCCATAGACCGACCCCAGGTTTATCTCAGTTAATAATTGTTTGTTTGTAGTTTGCTGATTTGTAGTTTGATAATCCGTGTGTAAGGACGGATAAAGAGTCGCACAGCACAAGCATATAGGCGCACGAGAAAGCATATAGGTACTTGGTTAGTAGAGAGTTGGAGACAGTGTAATAATTAGGTAGTAAAGACAGAGTTTGAGAAAAGGAAGAAGAAGAGGTACCACTGAACCTTGTCCCTAACCTAAAACCTATAACTTGGGTAATATTATCCTAAATTAGGATAATATTAATAATAACCTAAAGAGGGTAACTGGCAACTCTGGTACAGTAAATTGTATACTGTACTTCTCTGTAATTGTACCTGTTTTGCACAGTTTGTAACGACCCCTGTTAGTAACGCATTTTGTATTGTAATTTGTAATTTTGCCAAAGAGTGTATCCATAATACCTGTAATAAGTGTAATAAATAATTGGTGTGTCAGACTTAGAGAGTCTCAGAGTTTAACAGAGAGGCGCGATTGTCTCTGAAAGTCAGGCGCGTTAGCCTAAAGATTGGATCAGGACTACTCAAAGGTAAGTTCTGGTCAGGAAGCAGAAGACTCATCGTCAATCCAGCGATCAAATCAACGCAAGCGCTGACCCCTCTTGCTGATCAGCTGGAATCCAGTGCAACAAACGAACTCACGAGGAAGACCCCTACAAAGGTTGGCTGCAGGGAATCTCTGATTTTGGAACACCACCTTTCGGAGATCCGGTGCCTAAGTCTACTCCTATAAGTGGACGTGCTGACCTTCCGTGTAATCAAGTGCAGAGCGGTTTCTGTCACTAGACCGGAGAGCAGAGCGATTTTTGACTCCGGATCCTAGCAACTTCATTACAGATTACTTTAGCTAGAAAGCAGTAATCGCGGAAACTAAAAAAACGTCCCTGGGTATATTTGTGCAGAACACATCTGTTCAGTAGCAGCCCTCCAGCTTGCAAGGTGAATGCTCCGCAGTTATTTGAAAAACATTGGTTATGTTTTTGCAAAAACTGCATTTTTTATGATAGCAGCCTAGGGGATGGCTGTTGGAAGGCGATCATGCGTCGGATAATTTGCCCCTTCAGATAGACGCTCTTAGTTTGATTTTACGGCATGCATAGTTCAAGAAATGATGGACTATTTGATTTCTGCAAAAATAACAAGTTTTCGACGCCAGAACAAGAAAATCGGCTATAGCTCACGGTAGAAAAAAAGCTAGAACGTTGCTTTAAAAAGCGAAAATATGAAGCTCAACGAGTTTATTCGAATGAATATAGTCATACCTGTATAGTTGCTGCCAAACGTTCAGAAAATAGAAAAACCGTCCTGACCGGAAATCTCGAATTTTTGAATCGGGATTGTTCGGAAGGTGTTAGAACGCTAAAAGAACGTATTTCGGAAAGTTTCGTCAAATTTCATCTTGATTTACGGCGCCAACCAACAATATGTGCCCAAAAGGAATCACCACCTTACCAGGAAACTATAATATTCGCAAGCTCATAAAAATAGGTTTAGTTTTACCCGTTGGGTCTGCTGATGCTGAACGAGGATTTTCCAGTTTGAAGCATGCACGCTATGACCGCCGATCAAGACTTGGACCAGGTCCTTTGAATGCCATCAAGGCTGAGAATTAATGGTACACTGCCTAAGCAGTTCGCACCACTGAAGTATTTAAAATCTTGTCAAAAGGATGGACATATGCTATTAGACTCAACGTCCAGGAAGCCAATGGAATTGACCGAAAGAGAAAAGCATTTCGTGAAGCAAATTGAAGAATCTGTTGAAGAGAACTCTTTAGAATGGAAAGACAAATTATCCCGAAGCAATCTATTTTAACCTATTTCTTAATTACAACAATATTTTTTATTAGTCAGCATGTTTTATATCGGTAATAAATAGACCTTTGCATTGCATTGCAACCAGTGAAAAGCAAAACAGTAAAAGTAGTACGTTACTAGGACGATACAAAGATAGCATGAACAAGAACAAGGATCCTCAGCCTGAGTAATTGTAGTTGCCACTGTATGCAGATTATTGAAGGCATTTGCTAAGTTGTCACCACCGAATAAGTTATTCTTAAATGTTTAAATCCTAATTGTAGTATTTTATAAATTCAATTTTCTAAGATAAAGGCCATATGTATGCATTGCTCTAATAATTTTAAGCGATATCAATCAGAGTAAACCCTTCGAAAAAACTATTTCAGTAAAATGCAGCTAAGTTTGAACTGCTCATGAAGGGTGGGGGGGGGGTTTCGGCATAGGTGTACCGTACCTGGAAGGAGGGTGGGGTATGGAAAAGTTCCAACCCCACCCTCGAAATTGTGGAGGCAGACCCCACCCCCAAATGGCCAAATCCCAGACCCCACCCACCCACCCAAATTTGCCAGACCACCCTCAAAATTTTGAAAATTTTGTCTCAAAATTCGCAAAAATTCGAAATTTTTTGCAAAAATTAGAAATTTTTGCAAAATATTCAAGTTTTTTCGAATAAATGAGCAAAAATGAAGAAATGTTGTTGATTTTCAGTTGGAAATAACGTTTTAGCAAATTTGCGAATTTTTTCTAAATTTTCGACCAAAAACTTTTTAACCCCCACCCCCAAATTCAATTCTTCCGGACCCCACCCCACCTCAAAACGGCTGACCCTACCCACCCTACTTTCGGCTACCCCCTCCCCCAGGCCCCAACTGTTTCTCAAGATACACCTATGGGGTTCGGGGGGTAGCCAAAGCCCAAAAGTGGGGAGTGTAATTGGGGGGGGGGAACCCCCCCAGCCATTTTTTCAACCCCCCCCCCCCCCAGAAATTTCACAGGGAGAACTTTGGTGGGTAAAATCGTTGTAAATTGCTGCGCAAGGTACAACGGTTTTACCATGATTTTACAATGAAATTTTAATGAAATTTTAATATTTTTTAATGGATTTACAATGATTATATCCGCTTTTACCATGTGAGTTTAACGGATTTACAATGGTTTTACATCGATTCTTATACGTATTTACAATAATTTTACCGCGTTGTAAAATTGTGGTAAATCTGTTGTAAAATCGTCGTAAATGAAATTTGACCAATTTACAATGTTTTTACAACTTTTACAACGAATCTACAACGTCTTTATAACGATTTTACCACATGGTACATTTGTTGTAAAATCATGGTAAATGTTTAAAACGTTTTTACAACAGCTTTAAAACAAATTTACAACGTGGTAAAGATGTTGTAAATTTGTTAAAGCTTTTTCAAAAGCATTGTAAAAACGTTGTAAAAATTTACAATGATTTTACAGCAAATTTACTATATGGTAAAATCGTTATAAAGACGTTGTAAATTCGTTGTAAAAGTTGTAAAAACATTGTAAATTGGTCCAATTTCATTTACAATGATTTTACAACAAATTTACCACAATTTTACAACGTGGCAAAATTATTGTAAATACGTATAAGAATCGATGAAAAACCATTGTAAATCCGTTATACTCACATGGTAAAAGCGGATATAATCATTGTAAATCCATTAAAAAATATTAAAATTTCATTAAAATTTCGTTGTAAAATCATGGTAAAATCGTTGTACCTTGCGCAGCAATTTACAACGATTTTACCCACCAAAGTTCTTCCTGTGTTTTTGGGGGCCCCCGCCCCCCCCACCCTCAACGGGGGGGGGGGGGGGGTAGTCGCGCCGAAGGCGCGAAAATTGGCCAAAAATTGGGCATTTTTAGGGCAAATTTTGCAAAATTTTTCAAAAAAGTCCAAATTTTTGGCTTAACGTGTTCATTATCGCGAGAAATACACGTTTATAACGGTTTTATGGACTTCTAGACTCAATATTGACCTTATTCTGGACTCAGAAACATGTTGGCAATCAAGTTTTCTAGTTTAAAAACACTGTCTAATGTTAAAATTACTTAATGATTTCATGTTTTTCGGCATTAGCAATGGCTGAAAATGCGATTTTTGGCATAAAAATAGAAAAAATTTTTGGGGGAGGTTTGGGGGGGGGTCTAAAAAGGGGGCCCCCCAAAATTCCGGGGGAGGGGGTCCCCCCAACCCAAATCCCCGTTACACCTATGGGGAGGGCATGTCAAAAATTCTGGTGGGGTAAATTTCCTCAAAATTTTGGGGGGGTACCCCCTAGGGATCGGCCGGAGCAAGGATTTTCGCTCCGGCCGGAGCCGGAGCCGGAGGCAGGTTGACTCCGGCCGGAGCCGGAGCCGGAGCCGGATTTTTTCATTGTCAATCTTTAGGCTGAAAGTCTTCAAGGACCAATATTTTTAGGCCATTACAAAAAAATGGTTATCAAAATATTGTTAATATTTAAGGATTAAGTGCTGCTGTATATTTATATATGCGTTGTTAAGATGGCTTTGTTTATTTGCTATATAAAAAATCCCTGTAATCACTTTTAATACATTGGAGAGGAGACCTCACTCTTCTAATGGACAGTAAAAATGACTAAAACATTCCATGTTTATATATTACTGTAATGCAGTTAGCAAGGACCTATGAATGAATTCAAATGTTATATACAATGATATTCAAAATAGAAAAGAAAGCATGAATTCACGATATTCTTATAATAGGATACGTATAAATAAATAATAACTTGATAAAGTATAAATAAACGCATAATTAAACGCAGATTGGGTGTCTAACTTACTTTCGCAGTCAGAAATAAAATCGAAATTACAAAAACCCGCGCCTATGGCGCGAAATTTTTTGAAAAATTGCCATTTTTATTTTAAACGGAGTAAAAGTTAACGATATAGTTCAATATAAATTAAATATGAACAGCAGTGTTAGGTGCTGGACAGAAACTCCGGCTCCGGCACCTCTGCCTCCGGCTCCGGTTAACCGGAGCCGGAAGTCACAATTCCGGCCGGAGCCGGAGCCGGATCCGATCCCTAGTACCCCCGCCCCCCCCCCCCCCCCCCCCAACCGATGCTTGGTGGGACGCCCGCCCAATTTCCAATGGAATGGTGGGCACGGAAAAACGGCCAGTTTTGGTATTTTTAGGATAAATTTTCAAAAAATAATTGTTTGAAAGAGAGCCGCCTCCTTTCAAAAGAGCCTCCTTTTTCGATGTACAGACGTACAGTCCATTAAATGTACTCAAATGCTTTTGTCACTAGTTCTGGTATATATCCGAAAATAGGGCTTGATAATTGACAAAATTGTGCAAAAAAGTGTCAAAATTAGCACAAAGCCCAACCTGTAGTTTACGTATATATATAAAATATGAAAGTGTTGGTTTTCAAATAATACAAAATGAAATAAAAATGTTTTTAAAATTTTCTCAGCTCTTCAAAATGAAAAGAATTAAAGATTTAAAGACCGATGTTATTGCAAAAACAAAATATTTCTGCAACTTCTGGGGGGTTCTCCGCCTCACAGACCCTACCGCTGAAAAAATTTGACCGCCGCCCCGTCACCAAATCCTGGACCCCCTAGTGCATCTTTTGGGAATTTTACGTAAATATCTCTTAGATATCCTTTATACATTACCAAATATACGTATCTGTTTTTCAGGCCATTTGTAAGCACATTGCAGGAAACTTCTTGGTCCTTATTTGATTATCATTGTACATAGTTGTTCACTTATTGTCTGCATACTTCGTCTTAACTTCAGCACATATTTGGTTGTTGCTGTTTGTTGCTGCAAGTTTTTACTTTTTTCTGATTGGAAACCAGATAGAAATTCTGTGCTCGGAATCATTTAATGGCGAAACGCTGATCGTTATAAGAGAACAGCAGTGAGCTTCATAACAACCATTATAAACTAATAAAAAAATTGTGCCGTTCGGAGCAGTTTGGAAGCGGGTTTCAACTGGTATCGCTTTGGAAGAAAAACGTCTGATTGCAAAGTTTAACACCAGTCATCCTACAGCAGTGAGCTTTCAGACAAATAATTAGTCAACATAGAATAATTTGGTGAAAAAATCATGACAGATTCTGGCAGCGAATCGTCCAGCAAGGAAACGGAAAACAGCGGAGCTGGGAGTCGGCCCTCCCTAAGCGGAGCCAGTTTGGAGGAGGCCAAAAATCATGCCCTACTATTTTTCATGGATCATTTGATGTCCAAAAATGGCGCCCGAACCATTCACGACCTCTCCTGTCAGTTTGGAGCCAGAAATTTCACGGCGGATATGCGTGAGGCCGTGGGCGGGACGCAGGAAGGTTTGGCGGAATTTTTGGCCCAGTTTCCGTCCTTGTTCAAGATTGATGGAGATTCAGTGAGTATCGCCTACGGCGATACTTTGGGTGATAGCTCCAGTGCATCACCTTTGCTTCAGAATCTGTCTAAAGATAGGTAAGTCTTACCTTTATATGCTATTTCTGTGCAAATTTAATTACATTTACACAATGTTTTAGTCCTAGGTCATTTTTATCTACTCAGTTTCAACGTCTGTAGGTCGTATTTTATGTTGCTAGCAGGCAGCTGTGGCGCTTGTATTTTTACGTATAGGCCTGATGACCGCAGTTTATAATTTTTTCTGAGATGAATGTTAGCGCCAGCGCGAACAGAACTGTTTACACACAGTTGCCTGGCTTTTCCTTAAGCCAAGATTGCGTAGTGGAGGTAAGAAACCTGAAGTTTGGGCAGACCCTCAGGTCAGTCTGGTTGTTGCAATTTTGATTTTTTTGAAAAACGATTAAAGCATTAATTGTCTGCTGTTAAGCTAGCTTGAACTTTAAGTTTTTAAATTTAAATTTAAGCTTAAAATTGCAGAAATTGTTATAAACGACCAAAACCTCTGGCGAAGTTAGACTTTATAGTTTTTGAAATTATGCACTCGACAGTCCACACCTTTATTTTTCAGGACAATTTCTAGCCGGGATTTGGAAACTATAAATCGGGGAGGAAGGACCCAAATCTTGGGAGAGGGGAGCCTACTCTTTCACCTTCCGGGGTCCCTACACCGCTTACTCGTACTCATTTCTGCATATTACAGTACTGCTCTTTAAAAAGGTTATTTTTCGCGAAGTTCACCTTTTCCGTGAAATTCGCGAAAGATATTAATTTTCGACAAATTTGGCGAAATTTGCTAAGATTTCCACGAAAAACTTCACTTTGCTGAAGTTTTTCTTCTTCTTCTTCTGTGGCGGCCGGAGGACGAATCCATATGGGGAGTCTCCACCTCCAAGCCCAGCACACGTCTTAGCAATGGGGTCAGAAGGGGAACCCCGGAATAGGGCCAAGTTAGGGACAGCCGGAATGAATGGCATGTTGGACCCACAAGCTCGGTAGCATAATTTAAGGACCGGAGGCTTCCAACTCCAACATGACTGAAGATGAAAGCTGAAGGGAAGGATCAGCCATGCCCCGCGAAATTGGATACCATTTAGCGCCGTTGACCAGACGGATGCCAGGGGACACCTGTGGGGATCTCCATTTGATGGGGTCCATATCCATCGGATTTCCAACGGAGGCGGTACCATTGCCCCCCTTTGCTGAAGTTCAGCTCAGCTAGCTACTCATGAAATTGGCGCGAATTCAATTTTTTCGTGAAATGTCTACATGAAATCTTGCTTTTGTGTAATCAAATCAACCAACACTGATTGGCTGTTTTTAGAGACTATGAAAAGGAGGCGGTGGAATTTTTTGAGGCAAAGTTGAGGAAATTTGGCCCGGAACTGCAGATCAAGTCTCTGCTGGGCCATCGTTCCCAGGCTGCTCCAGAAATCCGGTTAGTGTCCGGGCGACACGTCAAAGATTTCACGGAATTTCTCATCGGTCATTCCAATCACTTCATTGTGGAGGGAGACAGAGTCCGTCTGAAAAATATGCCAGAGCCAGCGGAAGCCGTTGAAGTTCGTGATTATGTTATCATGATTTTTAATCTATATCTATATATATATATATATTTGAATTTGAGTTTTGACATACATACGTATATATAACTGATGCGAGTTGATATATACTGTAGCAAGTCACTTGCTAATGCTGCAGGTTTCGATCAGGGTCATTTTTTGGAATTTTTTCTCGGAGGGGGCTTCCCGGGAGGAAGAAATTTTCGGGAGGGGGAAGATTTTTTGCAAAAATGAATCAGGATTAGGCATTTCTAGGGTTAGGATATCTGCTTAGACTTACTTTACAACTAGAGATTTCGATAGATTTCGCGTTCTTGATCGATCCACAGCATGTTTTTTGACGCTTCTCTTTACTAAAGTTCTCCTTAGTCCTTTCTGACGCGACTTTTTATATCAGAGGAGTTAATTCAGTTGTTTTTGATTAGTTTGTTTGTTTATTGATTAGATTTTTTTGTAGATCTGTTCTTTGTTTCAATGTTTTTTCAGACTGATGATCAAGGCATGCCACTGGTGGGCACTCGTGCCAAACAGGCTGCCCTAGAGCATCTGCGCTCAGTGCTGGAACGACAGCACGAAGTCCCGATGCCCATGGAACAGCTGTATCAGAATTTCTGCAACCGATTCTCGCATTCGGTTCGACAGGAAGTGGCCACCAATCCCAAAGAGCTTCTCTATTTTCTGAAACTGAATCGCAATGTCTTCTTCATCCGGTCCAATAAAGTGTCCTTAGTCAAGGTGGGTTTTCTGCTTTGATATCTGATAAAGACGCGCTCTTGTCTTTTCTTAGCTTTGAAATTGTCATTTTGTGCAAAAATCCACACAATTCAGAAAAATGTTCGGTAATACCCAGGGAAGTGTTAACATAATGACAGGCTGCTATTGGCTTTATCCTACTGAAGAGAGGGTGCCGTATTTTGGTGCCAAATTTGTAAAATTGCAAACCACTCAGAAGACCAAATCATTTGAAATTTTTGGTTTGCGGGAAATTTATACTCAATTTTGATCGTCTTAGTAAATCTTAGTATAGTTTTTGCACTAAAAATTAACCCTTGTCTGCGTATGCTATGCAAATAGTGCGATTTTAGCATTTTGTATTTTTAGAAAATTGTAGCAAAGTGTGTGGTCCCCTCCAACAAACTTACCTCTCTAATCCCATTACAGTTTTTGTCGAACTCCTCAAAACTACGAAAACAGCCCCGATAACTTTCTTCGGTTTCCTGAAATGACACAAACCGGGGGTGGGTTTTTTAAGACATAATTTTTTAAGTATATATATCATAGGGGTCGCGGCAGCGACCCCTATAATATGTGTGAAAAGTGGCTGGAGCAGTGTAAAATAAGCTGCGCAGAAGCTGCGCAAAATCCTGCGCAGATCCTGCGCAGATTTCATGCGGAAATTGTAGAGCACAACGAGTTTAGTATGTGTGTGAAGTTTCAGCCCCGTATCACTTACCGTTAAAAAGTTGCGCCCCGGACCGGTTATGGCGGCGATGTTTTTTTTCCGGTTTCTCCTATTTGATGGTTGTATTGTACATAATGTTCGCCGCTTTCACGTGATCTGCAGCGGTGGGCCAACCTAAAGGGCTATGGGGTCTAGTAGTACCCTCTAAAGAATTTAAGAATCACAACTTTTTTTGCGCCGCAGCTGCGCCACAGCGCCGCAAAGTCGGCTCATAGCGAAATGTGACCATTTTTGTGGTCGTCGCTCTACCTGGCCTCTCAAAACTGTGTCTATAGGGGTTTTCTGGTGTGCCCAGTTCATTCCCGGTATCCGTTTTGCCGTCCGACGTGTCTATATTGCTGGGCCGGTTCTACTTTGCCGTCGGGAGGGTCAAGTCGGACACCGCTTCCTGGAGGTCCATAGTAGGCTCTACCTGGCCTCTAAAAACTGTGTCTATAGGGGTTTTCTGGTGTGCCCAGCTCATTCCCGGTATTCGTTTTGCCGTCCGACTTACGTATTTTGCTGGGCTCGTTCTACTTTGACATTTGGGTCAGTCGGGTGGGAGGGTCAAATGGTCGAAAATAAAGTTTCTCAAAAGTGGTCAGATTTGGTATCAAATGAAAGCCCTACATGAGCTGAGCAACTTTTGCCATAGAACTGCACACCCAAAGTAGCTGTAGAGTGCTGTGGTGGGGTGGGGTGGGGACTTAGGCGATTTTGGGTGAAAAATAAAATTTTTCAAAACTGGTCAAATTTGGTATCAAATGAGAGTTCTAAGTGAGCTGAGCAACTTTTGTCATAGAACTGCGTACCCAAAGTGGCTGTAGAGTGCTGTGGTGGGGTGAGGTGGGGACTTAGCCATTTTGGGTGAAATAAAATTTTTCAAAAGTGGTAAAATTTGGTATCAAATGAAAGCCCTAAGTGAGCTGAGCAACTTTTGCGGTGTCGGATTTATGCCTTTCTCAACCGGAATTTAAAGGATAGACATAGGCCCAACACACATATTATCCCACGTAGTATATAGTTATGTTTTGCGCATTTATATTAGGGGGAGCGCGTTAGCGCTCCCCCTAGAATAGGGAAAATTTGACGCAATGTGTATAATCTGGACACTGTTTGGCCTGGGGCCAGCGGAGGAGTGGACCGATCGGGCTGAAACTTGTTGTGTGAAGAGCCTATGGGCAGGGGTACATGCTGTGAAAATTTCAGCCGGATCGGCCGGGTGGATCTTGAGATATGAAAATTGGCCCCCCGCGCGGGTCGCGTTTCTCCTCTTTTTTTTCCCCCCCAGGGGTGCAGGTCGGAAGACCCTTCAGAACCCTACTATTTTAGGTTTTTTTGTACAAAAAGTTCCTCAATTCCGGGGAAATTACTTTCTGCGGTTCCCGGACCCCCCCAGATGGCCCCACCCCCCGGTGGGGACCCCCAAAATGACCCCCGAAAAAAAACTAAGTCCGAAAATCTATTAGCTTCGAAATCATGAGGGTGCGCGGAGCGCCCCTCATAATGAGCTATAAAGGCACTTTGCGGATTTGGGAAACTGTTAATTAGCCATAACTAATTAACGGTAGGGAGTTGAGAGCTAAAGTTTACATTTTTGAAATCTCCAGGCCAAGAGCTTTCGAATGATACCAAACTTGCCCGGAAAAAATGAACTTTGAAAAAATCGACTTTTTGATACAAGTTTAAAAGTGGGTTTTTTTTCTCTGTATCGACCACTTTTTTAGGGCGATTTTTGCGCACACCGATTTTTCAAACGGCCCATAGGAAAAATTTTTCTATACTAATTTTTGATTATCTAGGCGATGGTCCAGATCAAGTTTATGTTTGATTTCCGAATTTCGCTCTGGGTCGATTTTTACAGATGGTCAAAAATAGAAAAATCGACGTTTGGACTTCGAGGTCGCAACACAGAAAATTGTCAAAAAGTCGTCTAAAATAGCGTTTTTCGGCCTTGGGATGGTACCCATATATAGTAAATCGGGGTCGCTGAACACGATGAGCATACTGCCGACGCCGTATCTCGCCTGGTTCATCTGGTTCAGCTGGTTCAACAGTGAACCAGCCCAAGTTCAAGCTGTCAACAAAGAAAATGGTCTTTAAACCATATAAAACAGCGTTTTTCGGCCTTGGGATGGTACCCATGTATAGTAAATCGGGGTCGCTGAACACGATGAGCATACTGTCGACGCCGTATCTCGCCTGGTTCATCTGGTTCAAAGTTGAACCAGTTCCTGGTTCAAGCTACAGGAGATAGCTGGAAGGTTGATCTTTTGCACACAAAGGTTATTGGGCATGGGGAATTCACTGGTGGTGTTATTTTGGGGATCCGACCCAAGGCTGGCCAGATCTGGTTCATCTGGTTCAAAGTTGAACCAGTTCCTGGTTCAAGCTACTGGAGATAGCTGGAAGGCTGATATTTGGCATACAAAGGTTATTGGGCATGGGGAATCCACTGGTGGTGTTATTTCGGGGTTCCGACCCATGGCTGGCCAGATCAGGTTCAACTGGTTCAAAGTTGAACCAGTTCCTGGTTCAAGCGACTGGAGATAGCTGGAAGGTTGATATTTGGCATACAAAGGTTATTGGGCATGGGGAATTCACCGGTGGTGTTATTTTGGGGTTCCGACCCATGGCTGGCCGGATCTGGTTCAACTGGTTCAAACAAACAAACAAACAAACTGGTTTATTCAGCAAACAAAGCAAGCACAAGTACAGTCGTACAAAAAATAAAACGCTTTACTGAACAGGATATTCACAGAGTTGCACAAACAACTGCTTACGTGATTCCATAATACATAGAAGATAACAAAAGTGCAATATATATAATTAAAGCATATCAAGCGATCTTGCAGAATGCGCTCAGGTTGAGTCCTTCCAGCTTACGTTTAAAGGAGGCTAGTGTTTCAGTAGTCACGCACTCATTGGGGAGAGAATTCCAAACTTTTACAACCCTATTACTGAAAAAGTTCTTTTTTTCGTTTCTACGTGAAAACGCTGGTTGTAGCATTAGTGTATGACCTCTCATACCGGTATCATCCCTATACATTAAATAGTCAGAAAAATCAACCTTATCAATCCCTTTAACAATACGAAAACATTGACATAAGTCTGCTTTCACACGACGTAACTCGAGCGATTCTAAACCCAAAATTTCAAGACGTTGGGAGTAAGATTTAGTACTCAAGCCAGGGACTCTCTTTGTAAAGCGCCTCTGGACATTTTCCAAAATATTAATGTCCTTAAGCAAAAAAGGAGACCAAACAGCAGAATTATATTCGAGCACAGGCCTAACATAGGTAATAAACATAGCCTTAAGAAAATCCCGGTCCCGGGTCTTAAAAGCTTTAAAAATGAGGTTCGCGCGGGTAGAGGCTTTAACACTAACAGATGCACACTGCTCCGAAAAACTAAGCTTGTTATCCATCAGCACTCCAAGATCTTTAAATGTTTCAACTGCTGGTAGAGTTACATTTTCGACGGTATAAACGTGATGGGGATTATTAAAACCAAAATGCATAAGAACACATTTCTCAAGGGCTATTTTTAATTGGTTTTCATTGGCCCAGTTAAAGACGTTTTCGATATCACGTAGCAAGCTTCCGTTATCTAAGTCAAATTTGCATGGGAGATACAATTTTGTGTCATCGGCGTATATTTTGACAGTACTGGACATGACACGATTTACTAAATCATTGATATAAATTAGGAAAAGAAGAGGTCCCAGTACACTCCCTTGGGGGACACCACTTATAACACTAGATGACATAGAACTAACCCCGTTTACAGTAACAGTCTGAGAACGGCCTGACAAAAAACATTCAATCCACTTCAGAAACTTAGGGGGAATCCCATATTTACGTAATTTGTACAACAATTTACAGTGACTAACGGTGTCAAACGCCTTGCTGATATCAATGTAAACTACATCCACGGGAACTTTTTCATCAATAGATGTAACCCAATCATGTACACAGCTGAGCAACTGTGTTTGTGTTGACCTCCCAGACATAAATCCATGTTGAGTCTTAGACAAAAACCCGGTTGAACAAAAATAATCATACAAACAGTTACGCAAAATACGTTCCATGAGCTTACAGCAAATACAGGTTAAGCTAACCGGTCTATAATTTACAGCGGCGGTTCGGCTGCCCTTCCCCTTGTAAATGGGAACTACATTAGCTAATTTCCAATCATCAGGAATATCCCCCTCCTCAAAAGATTTTTGGAAAAGAAGTTGCAAGGGAATACATAGAAGTGAGCCAAATTTTTAAAAAAGATCGCTGGAAGCCGATCGGGTCCCCCACTGGAATCCACTTTCAATTTACCAATTGATTCCTCTACATGCTTGCGAGTAATTGTAAAATTTGTTAACAAATTAATATCATCAGGCTCAACATCCAAATTAGGCATATTTGGCAGAATGCCATCATCCGTTACAAACACAGAAGAGAACTGAGTAACAAAGGCATCTGACATTTCTCGACATTCAGTTATTTGACTATTCCCATCCACCAACATAGAAATGCTCCGGCTAGACGATAGCGAATTCTTAACGAACTTAAAAAAAGATTTGGAGTTTGGATTGCCAAGACATCTTGACTCTTTACTCATAGTTTCTTGTTTAATAGCAGCTTTGCACTTGTTCGCCCAAGACTTGTATTCATTGCGCAAATGTACAGTACGGTTAGCTTTATAACGCCTGAAAGCTTGTAACTTCTTAGTTAGCAGACGCTTTACACGATTAGAGTAAGTTGGCTTATGACCATTGCGAGACCCACCAAATTTATGTGGAACATATTTGTCAATCAAATCTAAACTAATGGATTTAAATATCAGCCACATATCGTTTACCGTTTTTCCGTCAAAAAGCAAAGTCCAATTTAAAGCTTGAAGAGTTCTATAGATAGATGCTTCATCCGCTTTAGGCCACAAATATTTCACCGAGCCTCCCTCCGCCCGATGTATTGGTGTGTATGAACCTTAAAGGATACGACATTGTGATCGCTTGTGCTCAAAGGTGGGCTAACATTCACTTCTGACACCAAGGACAAATCACTCACAAAAACCAAATCAAGAACAGAGTCAAATCTAGTAGGTTCAAGAACTACTTGCGAAAGACCAAAAGATGAGAAAAGGTTATAGAAATCTTGTTGCCTATAAGCTACAGAAGCTGTCCCATTAGTCCAATCAATTCCAGGTAAATTTAAATCCCCAGCTAGAATTACGGGTAAATTTTGATCAGACAGAAATTCTAAAACTTGACCGAAATAATCAAAAACCTCTACAAGCCCAACAGAGCATCGATATATATTACATAACAACAAATCAGAATCTCGATATTTAATTTTAACACATACCGCGTCTACAGTGGCATTTGCAGGCATACATACCCTGTAACACTTTAGACATTTCCTTACCATGATAGCAACCCCCCCGCCTTTCCTATTATCCTGCCGATCACACCTGAACACCTGGTACCGATTTTTAGAAGAAATCAAAAAATCTGGATCATTTTGAGTTAGCCAAGTTTCTGTGATAAACACAACATCAGGTGACATACTATCAATAATTTCGATGTTGAAATCGTCAAAGTTGAAACAGTTCCTGGTTCAGGCTACTGGACATAGCTGGAATGCTGACATTTGGCATACAAAGGTTATTGGGCATGGGGAATCCACTGGTGGTGTTATTTCGGGGTTCCGACCCATGGCTGGCCAGATCAGGTTCAACTGGTTCAAAGTTGAACCAGTTCCTGGTTCAAGCTACTGGAGATAGCTGGAAGGCTGATATTTGGCATACAAAGGTTATTGGGCATGGGGAGTTCACCGGTGGTGTTATTTTGGGGTTCCGACCCATGGCTGGCCGGATCTGGTTCAACTGGTTCAAAGTTGAAACAGTTCCTGGTTCAGGCTACTGGACATAGCTGGAATGCTGACATTTGGCATACAAAGGTTATTGGGCATGGGGAATTTACTGGTGGTGTTATTTCGGGGTTCCGACCCATGGCTGGTCAGATCTGGTTCATCTGGTTCGAAGTTGAACCAGTTCCTGGTTCAAGCTACTGGAGATAGCTGGAAGGCTGATATTTGGCATACAAAGGTTATTGGGCATGGGGAATCCACTGGTGGTGGTATTTTGGGGATCCGACCCATGGATGGCCAGATCTGGTTCAACTGGTTCAAAGTTGAACCAGTTCCTGGTTCAAGCTACTGGAGATAGCTGGAAGGCTGATATTTGGCATACAAAGGTTATTGGGCATGGGGAATCCGCTGGTGTATTTATTTTGGGGATCCGACCCATGGCTTGCCAGATCTGGTTCATCTGGTTCGAAGTTGAACCAGTTCCTGGTTCAAGCTACTGGAGATAGCTGGAACGCTACGATTTTGCATACAAATGTTATTGGACATGCGACTTGGTCATACCACCTAAAACAGCGTTTTTCGGAGTTTCGGAGCCTTAATAAGGCGGCGCTCCCAAAAATCGGAAGAAGGACAAGTAGGAAAAATGCTCCTTGCAGTCGCATGTAAAATGCAATATGAGCTATGAGGGTCAACATTTAAATGTGTCAAGGACAAGATTTAAAACGTCTAATATGAGCCAGCATCTAAATCGGTAAAGGACAAGATGTAACTGGCTAATATGAGCCGCTACGTTTCTCTTGGGCTCATATTGACGCGAGGATACTAAGTTGAGTTAACTCTTTTGCACTTTTCAAATTCGCATATACGTATGCATAATTGTCCTGACATACGTGTGCTCTTGATACAATAAGTAAAGTCAATCGTACACCATCGTGGATAAGCACACATCAAATTTTTACAGATCTGTTGTGTATTTTGTTGTATAAATGCTATGTACAGTGAGCCGATAGCGAAGACTATACCGGTTTACAGGAGCTTTATACATTTGTTTCTAGTATTTCAGTGTTTCAAAACTGGTATATGCCAAATATATACCACCTAATGCAACTTTAAAGGGGAGAACTTTAGCTGTATAAAGTGTTCAGATACCTTAAATTCGGTGTTTGAGCTGGCAAAATTAGATTCAGGCAGGACATCTGTAACCAAACATTACATGAAGCTATTGATATTACGCAAAACGGTGAGGATTTGTTCAAAGACTTGGGAATAAAAGTAAAAAGTCTGTAGGCAAAATGGTATGATGTCTTGATGTTAAGCCGTTGAAACCACGGCAGCGAGCGTCAATATGAGCCCAAGAGAAACGTAGCGGCTCATATTAGCCAGTTACATCTTGTCCTTTACCGATTTAGATGCTGGCTCATATTAGACGTTTTAAATCTTGTCCTTGACACATTTAAATGTTGACCCTCATAGCTCATATTGCATTTTACATGCGACTGCAAGGAGCATTTTTCCTACTTGTAGAACGGAGCGAGCGAGCGAGCGAGCGAGCTCTCATGTTGTGCATGTAGGAAGGTACTAACGTGAATATGAACATAGGCTATATAGGATGTCGGTCGGTGCCCTGTGGCGCCATGGCCAGGGGTCGAAAGTTAACGTGTAAAAGGGGGGGGGGTCTGGGCCTACGGAGTAGGCAGCCCTATACATAAGAGCTGCTGGGCTGAGGTTTCGTATTCGAATAGGAACCCCTATATGGTGAATCTAAATGGCCCATTAGTTTCGCTCTAGGACCTATCCATGTGGCTGGAGGGCACCCTGATGGTGGTGGGCCCTACCGTGTCGCAACTCCAACTTTAACCTCTTCTACAGAAATATCTACAGTGAGCAGGTTTCTCTTATTTGGGGTTTGGGGTGAGGTGCGGGAGCACTACAGCATAGGCTATAGTAGGTTTCGCCCGGACCCCTGTGGCGCAATGGCCAGGGGTCCGGACCGGGGACCGGGTCCAAAATGGCCAAAAATCGATTTTTCCGAAAGTGACCAAGTTTGGTATCAAATGAAAGCCCTTGGTGAGGCGAATATTTTTTGTCATTGGAGGACCCCTCCAAAGTGGACCCAGCGGCCTGTGGCGCCCTGACCAGGGTCCGGGCCGGTCCAAAATGGCCAAAAATCGATTTTTCCAAAAGTGGCCAAGTCTGGTATCAAATGAAAGCCCTTGGTGAGGCGAACATTTTTTGTCATTGGAGGATCCCTCCAAAGTGGATTCAGCGGCCTGTGGCGCCCTGACCAGGGTCCGGACCGGTCCAAAATGGCCAAAAATCGATTTTTCCAAAAGTGACCAAGTCTGGTATCAAATGAAAGCCCTTGGTGAGGCGAACATTTTATCTCATTGGAGGACCCCTCCAAATGTGGACCCAGCGGCCTGTGGCGCCGTGACTAGGGTCCGGACCGGTCCAAAATCGATTTTTTGAAAAGTTTTCAAGTTTGGTATCAAATGAAAGCCCTTGGTGAGGCGAACATTTTATCTCATTGGAGGACCCCTCCAAACTGGTCCCAGCGGCCTGTGGCGCCCTGACCAGGGTCCGGACCGGTCCAAAATCAATTTTTTGAAAGGTTTTCAAGTTTGGTATCAAATGAAAGCCCTTGGTGAGGCGAACATTTTATCTCATTGGAGGACCCCTCCAAACTGGTCCCAGCGGCCTGTGGCGCCCTGACCAGGGTCCGGACCGGTCCAAAATCAGTTTTTTTGAAAGGTTTTCAAGTTAGGTACCAAATGAAAGCCCGTGGTGAGGCGAACATTTTATCTCACGTTACGGTGCTGGTTGGCTTTTAAAATAGCCTTCCTGCCTAAGATAACGCTCCGTGTATAATGTTCTGTAGAGGCCATGAACAGTGGCCTTCCACCCTAAGATGACGCACCGTGTATAAAGTTCTGTAGAGGCCATGAACAGTGGCCTTCAAGCCTAAGATGACGCACCGTGTAAAAAGTTCTGAAAAGGCCATGAACAGTGGCCTTCCAGCCTAAGATAACGCTCCGTGTATAATGTTCTGTAGAGGCCATGAACAGTGGCCTTCCAGCCTAAGATGACGCACCGTGTAAAAAGTTCTGAAAAGGCCATGAGCAGTGGCCTTCCAGCCTAAGATAACGCTCCGTGTATAATGTTCGGTAGAGGCCATGAACAGTGGCCTTCCAGCCTAAGATGACGCACCGTGTATAAAGTTCTGAAAAGGCTATTAACAGACATTTTTCCGTTTCAGCAAATACATTCAGTTGAACTAGAACGTTTTCATCCAGCCTGTTTGCGGTAGCTAGCTTTGCTTACATTGTGTATATATATATGCAACTTCTCTGACATGACTTTCTCTGCAGCGGAAAAATAAGCGAAACTAGGGGGGAAAATGCCCTCGACGGGCAACCAACTTGGTAGAATAGGGAAAGACTTGAATGTTAAATACACGGTGCATGGTTACAACTGAGATTCTGCTGAAGCGGAAAAATGCCGTTTCTCAGCGACTAAAATGACAGAAACCAGCTTTGTGCGCCGAATAGGGAATCTACTCGGCGACTAAAATGAAAGAAACCAGCTTTCTGCGCCGAATAGGGAATCTATTCGGAGACTAAAATGAAAGAAACCAGCTTTGTCGCCGAATAGGGAATTCCCTCCTTCCGCCCTATTCGCGCGAACTTTGAAGCCTGTTATATGTTGCTTTGCTGAATAATGAGAGAGCTTCAGAATGGCAGAATTACTTCAGAATGCAAAACAACAGTTTTATCAAGCACTTACGTAAGTCAAGGTTTTCACAGACATAAATACGATGTCTTCTATGTGCTATGAGAAACATTGAGAGCATATATAACACATATTATAGGGGTCGCTGCCGCGACCCCTGTGATAGGTGTGCTCTGTGCTGATCTTGCCGAGAATTGATACAATCAAACATTATAAAAAATGAAATACGATTGATTGTATATGTTTTAGCACAAGGACTGTCGACCACAAATTGTTTAAACTGCATATATACTTATTGTTGCTTTCTGTTGGTCCTGCTACCGGTTGTATGCATAAAATTTTTACGGATCAGGTAGCTCAAAAAGAAATTAATCTAGCGCCACCCCTAGTCACCACGCAACCGGTACGGGAAATGTCATATTGAGAGCAATGCTTACGTTTGCAGTTCCTAACAGAATAATTACCTATATATTTCCTCCCGAAAGACGATAAGTTCGCGCGAATAGGGCGGAAGGAGGGAATTCCCTATTCGGCGACAAAGCTGGTTTCTTTCATTTTAGTCGCCGAATAGATTCCCTATTCGGCGCAGAAAGCTGGTTTCTTTCATTTTAGTCGCCGAGTAGATTCCCTATTCGGCGCACAAAGCTGGTTTCTGTCATTTTAGTCGCTGAGAAACGGCATTTTTCCGCTTCAGCAGAATCTCAGTTGTAACCATGCACCGTGTATTTAACATTCAAGTCTTTCCCTATTCTACCAAGTTGGTTGCCCGTCGAGGGCATTTTCCCCCCTAGTATATATTTGGATTTTGTTCTCCCTCTCTTCTGTTTCAGATCAAAATGGAAGATGGGTCAGAGGATGGCACGGAGGGGGGAAGTATGCCGGCCGATGGTTCCGAATCTGGCTCCAATGTGTCCGATGTTTGCGAGGCCGTTCTAGATCTGACCAACTACGTTCGCTCGGTCAAGGCGGCTCAACTGGCCGTTCAGGAGATCCGGGAGATGGTAGAGGACCCCGATAATCGGTTGGAAAAAATTATTTCCCTGGATTTCAAACTGGTCACCCTTGGCGATCAGGAGTTCCTCTGCCTGGTGGTGATGGGAACGATGGCCGGGCGCCTCTATGTCTTCGATGTGGCTCACAGTACCACGATAATGCTGGAGTCGGGCCTGAAAGAGATGCTGGAAACCAATGAATGGCTTAAGGTGGTGCTTTTTGGATAAATTTTTGAATATTTTTAATTTTTGGTATTTTTGTAGATTTCCTAACCGTTTGTTTCCACGTTTTTGCTCAGTTGCAGTCAAAATACGGTAGTGCGTCTGTGAAAGAGCAATCACAGCAATGATCAAGAATAGGTTGTCACTGCGCTTCAAAAAATAGCTTCTTTGCAGAGGGTCCGGACCTCCACTTTTTGAAAATTTTTTGAAATTTTCAGACATTATGAGAAGATTTGAAAAACTTGAGGCCTGGACCCCCCTCCCTTTTTGGATCAGACTCCTGGCTTTTCAAAATCCTGGATACGCCCCTGCTTCTTTCTGTATTGAAATTGTCAAAAATTCACATAATAAGTGTGTGGTACCTATCTAATACTCGGTTGTTGTCAGTAATTTAAATTTTTTACATCCATAATCATTTAATTGCGCGTAAACTGCTAGTCACATCATATACTTTGTAGGGTTTTATTTGAAACTATTTAGGTGATGCACGATTGCAAGCGACCCAGCCAGCTGCTAAGTCAACAGTATGGAATTAAACTGAACAGAGTATTTGATACACAGGTATGGTTTGTACATGGGAATAATAACTTTAATATTCTCTCTCGCGTTGCTTGCCAGGATTTTGCCTAAGTGGCTGCAGGGCAGGCGTTTTTCGTTATTTCATTATAATTGTGCTAAGATGCTATAGAGAAGTCCAGCTAGATAAAAATTATACTTAATTTCGCGGAGCAACGTCAACAGAACAATATTCTATGCAATGTAGCGCTTGTTCTGTTAGCTTCAGTTTTTCACGTCAGTTTAGTGTTATATTTTGCTTGTTTATGTATGCATTTTTATATACATTTTTGTATGTATTTATTTTTTTGCCTATTTTTAGGTAGCTAACATGATGCTTCAGCATCAGAAGACCAGCCGGCCCATGCATGACATCAAACCGGTATCGTTTCTCACCCTGCAGCGTCTCTACTATCCCCAGTCCCTCATGTTCACCAACACCAATCCGCGCACCCGTCCGCAACGTAGGGACCCCAAGTATGTATGATACGATGCGTCTGCTATTCTGATTCATTTTCCCCCCAGCATTTACTTTTTACTTGGGGATTTTTCTATGCAAAAATAAGTGGGACGACCCCTTCCTCCCCACCCTAGTTGAGGTGGGAGGGGATAGTCTCCCAAATATAGTCTGTTATTACTTGTACAGTTATTACACAGCTACAGAATATTCAAAAGCTTTGTTTTTTTACCAAAACAGACCAGACCAGACCTTTTGGAAAGCTTTTGGAAAAGTTTAATCAAGCATTTCTGGACATACAATGGTAATTGGGGGTGCAATACGTGGCGGAGTGGCGGGGGTTCGACGGGCGGAGGTATTAATTAATAATAATAATTACTTATTAATGATACTACTAATAATACCTCCGTCACAAACCCAGGATAATATCGGATATCTAGTAGTCTTTTTAGCATTAACTTATTCTGAGCGGGGTTCAACAATATGATGCTGAACTGTTTTTTATTCAGTACTCAAAATAGAGCATAGATTCCTGTATTAAGCTTATAATCACACAGAAAATAATATTGTTGAAAGTATATATAATATATTGTCGATATTGCCTTTTAATTATTGTAGATATTGGTCCGTGCGTCCCCTAACGGATGAAATGCTAGAGTTGGCCGTAGAAGAGGCCAATCTTCTGGTGCCTACCGTTTATCAGACAATGAATCAGTAAGTACAGAGACTAAGTGAAAGAATTATACACAGCCTTATTTATATTTTTGTATATATATACATGTACGCTCAGGGGGGGGGGGGCCGTCGTCGAAGGTAGGAAAAATTAAGGAGAAAAATAGGAAAAAGGGCAAAACAGCAAACGATTTTGCGCCTTTGCCGTGAATCTTCTTCTTTTTCTTCTTACCAACATATTCATAGTGTAGTAGAAGAAAAAGCTTTAAATGTGTCCGAATTTTCGTGGAAAAATTTCCATTTTTGCCTGAAAATGCGTAAAATTTTATAAAATTTCTGTGGTTCTTTGAAATGTAAAGAATTAACGATTTGAATACCGATTCTATTGCAAAAACAAAAAATTTCTTCAACTTCTGGGGGAGGCCCCCAGACCAACCTGGTAGAAAATTTTTCCGTGGGGCCCGCACCCCCCGTCACAAAATCCTGGATCCGCCAGTGTGTACGCTATCTTTCATTTCTCAGTTTTATTGTATTATAATCCTTTTAATGCTTGAAAATTTGGTGCTCAACTTTAATGCTTTTTCTAGACAACTGGCACCGGACTTGCGAGAGAACTTTGAACACATGTGCGCTGATCAGATCGATTTCTATATGAAGCAACAGGAAGCCATCAATAGACGTCGCGAACAGGATAAAACATACACTGTAAGTTCTACCAAGAGTACATAATAGATATGAGCTATAAAGGCACTTTGCGGATTAGAGAAACTGTTAATTAGCCATAACTAATTAACGGTAGGGAGTTGAGAGCTAAAGTTTACATTTTTGAAATCTCCAGGCCAAGAGCTTTCGAATGATACCAAACTTGTCCGGGAAAAATGAACTTTGAAAAAATCGACTTTTTGATACAAGTTTAAAAGTGGGGTTTTTTTCTCTGTATCGACCACTGTTATAGGGCGATTTTTGCGCACACCGATTTTTCAAACGGCCCATAGGAAAAATTTTTCTATACTAATTTTTGATTATCTAGGTTATGGTCCAGATCAAGTTTATGTTTGATTTCCGAATTTCGCTCTGGGTCGATTTTTACAGATGGTCAAAAATGGAAAAATCGACGTTTGGACTTAGAAATTTTTCGAGGTCCCAACACAGAAAATTGTCAAAAGTCGTCTAAAATAGCATTTTTTGGCCATTTGGTGGTGCGCATATTATAGTAAATCGGGGTCGCTGAAAACGATGAGAATACTGCCGAAACCGATGGATGTGACCCTCAGGCCCCATGGCGCCCGTGGTTCCTCGCCCAGGGTCAAAGTTGGGAAAAGTCCGTAAAAACGGCTATTTTCGGCCATTTGGTGGTGCCCATATATAGTAAATCGGGGTCGCTGAACACGATGAGCATACTGCCGAAACCGCCCGAAGTGACCACTGGTCAGCATGGCCCCGTGGCACCTCGCCCAGGGTCAAAGTTAGGGTCAAAGTTTGGAAAAGTCACTAAACAGCGTTTTTCGGGGTTTTGGTTGGGGGCATATATAGTAAATCGACTACGCTCGTTTCAATGAGCATATTTTCAGACCCGACGGAAGTGACCACTGGTCACTATGGTCTAGGTGGCCTATTGACCAGTGGTCAAACCCCCTAAAACAGCGTTTTTCGGGGTAACGATTGGGGGCATATATAGTAAATCGACTACGCTCGTTTCAATGAGCATATCTTCAGAACCGACGGAAGTGACCACTGGTCACTATGGTCTAGGTGGCCTATTGACCAGTGGTCAAACCCCCTAAAACAGCGTTTTTCGGGGTTTCGATTGGGGGCATATATAGTAAATCGACTACGCTCGTTTCAATGAGCATATTTTCAGACCCGACGGAAGTGACCACTGGTCACTATGGTCTAGGTGGCCTATTGACCGGTGGTCAAACCCCATAAAACAGCGTTTTTCGGGGTTTCGGTTGGGGGCATATATAGTAAATCGACTACGCTCGTTTCAATGAGCATATTTTCAGAACCGACGGAAGTGACCACTGGTCACTATGGTCTAGGTGGCCTATTGACCAGTGGTCAAACCCCCTAAAACAACGTTTTTCGAGGTTTTGGTTGGGGGCATATATAGTAAATCGACTACGCTAGTTTCAATGAGCATATTTTCAGACCCGACGGAAGTGACCACTGGTCACAATGGTCTAGGTGGTCTATTGACCAGTGGTCAAACCCCCTAAAACAGCGTTTTTCGGGGTTTCGATTGGGGGCATATATAGTAAATCGACTACGCTCGTTTCAATGAGCATATTTTCAGAACCGACGGAAGTGACCACTGGTCACTATGGTCTAGGTGGCCTATTGACCAGTGGTCAACCCCCCTAAAACAGCGTTTTTCGGGGTTTCGATTGGGGGCATATATAGTAAATCGACTACGCTCGTTTCAATGAGCATATTTTCAGACCCGACGGAAGTGACCACTGGTCACTATGGTCTAGGTGGCCTATTGACTCGTGGTCAAACCCCATAAAACAGCGTTTTTCGGGGTTTCGGTTGGGGGCATATATAGTAAATCGACTACGCTCGTTTCAATGAGCATATTTTCAGAACCGACGGAAGTGACCACTGGTCACTATGGTCTAGGTGGCCTATTGACCAGTGGTCAAACCCCCTAAAACAGTGTTTTTCGAGGTTTTGGTTGGGGGCATATATAGTAAATCGACTACGCTAGTTTCAATCAGCATATTTTCAGACCCGACGGAAGTAACCACTGGCCACTATGGTCTAGGTGGCCTATTGCCGGTGGTCAAACCCCATAAAACAGCGTTTTTTGGTTTTTCGGTTGGGGGCATATATAGTAAATCGACTACGCTCGTTTCAATGAGCATATTTTCAGACCCGACGGAAGTAACCACTGGTCACTATGGTCTAGGTGGCCTATTGACCAGTGGTCAAACCCCCGAAGACAGTGGTCATTGTTTGGAATAGAGAATCTTCTGGGAGTATATAATAAATTGCAGACTACTTCTGCCTAAGAGCAGCGCTCCCAAAAATTGGAAGAAGAACAAGTAGGAAAAATGCTCCTTGCAGTCGCATGTAAAATGCAATATGAGCTATGATGGTCAACATTTAAATATGTCAAGGACAAGATTTAAAACGTCTAATATGAGCCAGCATCTAAATCGGTAAAGGACAAGCTGTAACTGGCTAATATGAGCCGCCACGTTTCTCTTGGGCTCATATTGACGCGAGGATACTAAGTTGAGTTAACTATTTTTCACTTTTCAAATTCGCATGTACACGTAATTGTCATGACATACGTCTGGTCTTGATACAATAAGTAATGTCAAGTGGGTAAGCACACATCAACGTTTTACACATCAGCTGTGTATTTTATTGTATAAGTGCTGTGTACAGTAAGCCGGTACTGAAGACTTGAAGAATACCGGTTTACTGGAGCTTTATGCATTTGTATCTAGTTTGCAGTGTGTGTCTATGATTTAGAAAACTGGTATATACCAAATGTATATGCCACTTAATTCAACTTTGAAGGGGAGAACTTTAGCTGCTTAAAGTGTTCACATATATGTTTGAGCTAGTGAAATTAGATTCAGACAGGATACCTATAACCAAACATTATTTATATATATGAAGCTAATGACATTACGCAAGACGGTGAGGATTTTTTCAGACTTGGGATTGGGAATAAAAGTAAAGAGTCTGTAGGCAAGATGGTAAGAGGTCGTCGTGATGTCAAGCCGTTGAAACCACGGCAGCGAGCGTCAATATGAGCCCAAGAGAAACGTGGCGGCTCATATTAGCCAGTTACAGCTTGTCCTTTACCGATTTAGATGCTGGCTCATATTAGACGTTTTAAATCTTGTCCTTGACATATTTAAATGTTGACCATCATAGCTCATATTGCATTTTACATGCGACTGCAAGGAGCATTTTTCCTACTTGTAGATAAGAGTGTGACAGCTGGCAGGTTCTCTGTTATCAGCTGCGGGTATGTTCGCTAACGGCTGATCCCCCTCACAAACGTGTATGCTCACTTCAAAGAAATTAGAACGCTATCTTTGCGTGTTAAAGCTCGCAACAGACGCACATTGAACCAACTGAGTAGTTGTGTTTTCGAGCTTCAGCATGCAAGCGTAGCGGCCAAATTTGTTTGAAGTGAACATACACGTTTGTGGGGAGGGGTCATCCGTTAGCGTGCAGAACATGTACCTGCAGCTGATAACAGAGAACCTGCCTGCTGTCACACTGTTATGTACTCGTGGTTCTACTTATAGTTACACTTACACTACACTAGATTCTGCTCTTTCCTTAGCTGGGTGTCCATGATGTTGATTTTTATTTTCCATTCCAAATTATGATATTATCGTATCCTTACGGATCCGTGGACTTGTGGCTGTTTTTTAACCTACTGCTTGCATTATTGACAAGACCTGGAGGCAGATTTTAATCATTAATTTAGAGGCAGCCTGTTTCTGTTTTCCCCCTGGATTTCTTGGAGTATTTCATGTTGATCTTTTTTTCCTTTTTTGTAGATGTCCGTCATCAACGACAAGTTGGCCCGTGATCCGACGGGGACCCTGCTGACCAGTAAAGAGCGACGCTTGCTGGTTGAGAATAGTGCTGCCGCTGCAGCCGCTAACAGCAGTGAGCGTGCTGCCGTGCCCGGGCCGGGCGGTGGCCTGCCACACTTGACCGCTGATCTGCCCGCTGCTGCAGCACACCTGGGCGCTCCGCTCAGCATGCTGAACGGTGCTGCAGCACCTCCCAAGCCCTCGCCGATGGGCTTTCGACCGCCCCGCTTCAACGGGGCTGCGGTGTTTGCCCCCCTGCCCCCCGGCTTTCAGAACGGGGTCACTTCGGTGGTCAGCAGTGCCAGTTCTATGCCTGGCTTTGCTCAGTCCGCCGCCGCGGCACAGCACCTCTACGGGAGTGCTGTGGCAGCGCACAATCAGGCTGCAGCCGCTGCAGCACTCAGCGCACAGCAACAGTTTTTTGTTCGAATGCTGGCGGCTGCTTCGTCCCCCGTTGGTACGCCGCTCTATCAGCAACAGTCAACAATTGGGGGCGGGCCCCCGGCCCCTCCCCACACCTGCCCCAACTGTGACTATAAACTGGGGGGCGGCGGACATCCGGCCTTTGGGGGTCCGGGGCCTGGGGGTGCCCGACGTGCCCGATCTTTCATTAAACCAAGGATGGTGGACAATGCCTGTCAGACCCTGTCAACTGGGGATATTGTGATGACAAAACTGTATTATGAGGAGACCTCATAATTAGCATGGAGTCAGTTTTTTGTGGAAAAAATTAACTTCAATTTTGGTAATTCTCTGTCTCCCTCCCCCTATTTATTCTTTTGTCATTTCTGTTGTAAGTTTTATATGTACGTATGTATATACTTTTATTGATCTTTCCTGTATTTTATTCGGTCCGTATAATATGTTTCTGTATACGTCTGTGCACTGCATGCTCTTTTGATTGATTCAGTTTTATAGCCTTTTTTCCTGAGTTTGTTTCTTCTTTAAGGTTTTATTTATTTCCACATTTTTACTGCAGTGAATTGTGTATGTATGTTAGGGGTTAGGCTGACTTTATCGTGTGGTGTCTTTTTTTGCACTCATTAATGGACTACCTGTGTAATCTCTTGTGGTATCTTGCTTCCGTCCTTCCAGCTAGCTCTTGTTTTTTGAATAATTTTTAATGGGTTTTTACCTTTTTGTAAAGTGTTTCTTTTTTTCTATTAAGCTTTCTATACAATGGTGGAAGAATCATTCGAACTTTGGTACTTCCTCTGTAGTCAGTGGCATACTACTGCAATCCAACGCTCGTTGATGTGTATATCAATTTTTGAAGAAAACTTTTGTCGGATTTTAAGTTTCATTTTATGCTAATATTGCTTCTTGATATCTGTAGGTAGAAATTGATTTTGAACCACATCAATTAATCAAATGTTTTATTTTTGCAATGAGGAGCGGAGAAAATTATTTTGTTAATATTTCCAGTTGATTATGTTGTTATTTTGTAGTCTGTGTTAAGTTTCTGCTATGCTCTTTTCTTCAGTGCTGGCTCGGGTACTGCGTACATATACAGTGTATTTATTGGCTTGTTTTCTGTTATTCATTTTTACGTATTTGTTAATCTATTATGTTCACTAGTTTTGTTCACTTCATCCCAGAAATAAATTCCGAAAAAGGAAAAATAGTGGTACGTAAACTAACTTGTTTCTATAATTTGTTAATATATTATGTTGATATTTTTGTTAGAATGGCTCGCTCCCTAATCACCCGTTGTGTGGACAGGCCGTTTAAAATGATTTAATGAATTTAAATTAAAAGTTTGTTCCCTGCTTCTTATTTTTTACCGTTAGCTTCGCCCCCCCCTTGTCCCTCATTTTTGATATTTCGTATTTGACTTTGCAATTATATATATATATATATATATATATATATATATATATATATATATATATATATATATATATATATATATATATATATATATATATTCTTTTTTGGACCATCTTGAACGTACTTCCGTACTAAACTGTCAGGTTTTTGGTCCTGTTCTAATTATTGTGTTTTATGAACTGCGTATGTAAATACGTACGATTGCGGTTTGTGTATATATTTCTGTTAAGCTTTGAAATTAGATGAGAAGTCTTTTTTATTTTATTACTCTGATGGTGTCGGTCTAGTGGTTGAAATTATTTATTTCGAATATTTTAGTTTTTATTTTGTTTTTTGTATATACCCTGCCTACGCGTGCATGTTGTATTATATATACCTGTGTTATTTCTATGTGCAGCTTTTCTCCTTCCCTGTGTTAGTTTTCTCAACCATATTTTGCAATTTTTGGCGTTTTTATACGTACGACAGCAATTTATGTATAATAATAGTGAACGTTTAGCTGCTCAAGCATTTTGATGGTAGTGATTGCCTTTTTAATTGTTACTAAACTACATAATGTAGTACTTTTGTTTGAAATTTTAGATTTACATTTATTTATGCTGAAATTTTGAGGATAAATTTTGAGTAGTTTATGATATTATATTGTTTTGGGGACTGTTGCTGTAGTAAGGCTTTTTGTGTTTTATAACATTAATCGGCGTGGTAGTGTAGGTATGTAAATTTTCTGCAATTTCTGTGAATTTGTTTTCAGTTGCATTATTTTCTCGCCTTTAATTTGGAACAACATTTTAATTATGTCATTACAATAATGGAGCTTATTCGATGTTTTGATCTTCTTTTTTCGTGTTCCTGCATTTCTCCTCTGCAGTTTCTAACACAAATATTTGCGCCTCAATTAATAATTTAATTAATTATAAGTAATTAATAATAATTAATGTAGTGCTATTCAGCAAATAATATCGCTAAAACCGAATGATTTATCCTTATTCTGTGCTTTTTGCTACTTTCCTTGAGCTTGGTTTTATCCTTTACTGGCTTGTGCGTACGGGGTTCGATTTTTCTGTCGCTATTGTTTTCTGTTATCTAATATATCTGCTGCTTTGCTTCTGGCGCCTTTTCCCTTAATTTCTTTGTTATTTTTTGCTAATTTAGCTTTTTCTGAGGGTTAGTTCAGAAAAACGTGGCAAAATTTTTTTCGGAATCACTGCACAATTCTTGGCTTGATGTTCTTTACTACTTCACATGGATTCAAGTCATATATTTTTAATTACTATTCGCTCCTAAAGTGTCCCGTTTCTAAACTCGCTGTTTTACCATCGATTTTTTGCCTGTGTTTGTCGATTATTGTCGATTTCTTCAGTCCGATATGAATTGTTTTTGAGAATGTTTGCTCACTATATATTTCCGGACTCATTTAGATTTACATTTATTTATGCATAACATATCTTATTGTTTGCATTTCTTGGGTTTGCTGTTTTTTGTTTTCATTTAATTTTTTTGCCATTTTCTGTGGTTGTTACAAACATAGACAGTCAGGGTTGCCCTTTGGTGCAATGTTTAGGGATATCCTGGTTTTCAGAAATGGATTTTTTATTTTTGGGATAACTGGATAATTTCGGACACCTTTGCTTTCCATTGTGTCGATTTGGATATACTAAACCTATTAAGCTTCCGTTTCTGTGTTGTCTTATGAATTGCATAATCTCTGTTTTTTCATTGATCTTTTCTTTTCTGTAAGGATTTTCATATCTTCCTGTTTTGCTTTTTGCTGTGAAAGATAGCGAGATATATATCTTTTTTTACATCGTGTGCGCGAAATGTCATGTTTTGTGCAAGTTTTTATGACTAAAGTGCGAAGGATTTCATATGAAGCATTTCATTTAAACTGAAATTTTCATTATATTTGTTTTTCAAAATATGTGCGATCGTACAGATCTATTGATTTCATATTGCTTGTCTGTATCCGTATGCTTTTTTTTGTTTATAATGTACTTTATGTACGTAATTTGGCGCTTCACGCTTAACACCATAACTACACTATGTATGTACGTTTGCATTAAGTTGTAATTGCTTTGTAGACTATGTACTCTGTTTTAGTTTGCTTTGTCTCTAAGCTAAATGTTGTTTTTTTCGCTTTCACATTTTGCACACGACACCTGTAGTGCCTGCCTGTAATCAAATGGGTGCTTTTTACCTGTTACTGTTAGAGGAATTCATGCGTTGCGCCCCCCCCCCCTTCCTCACCGAAAGCAAAATTTATATGTGCGTGGCTGAAAAAATTTGACTGAAAGCATGGAAATTGGGAAATGAAAATTTGACAAAAATGTTTTCTGAATTCTGTGTATTGTATACGGATTTTGAACCTGTCTCGCAAAATTCTTACGGTTTATACTATTTTTCTTTTTTGTTGTCTAAAATGAAATTAGAAAATTCTGGAATTAAAAGTACAGGGCGCGATTACGTATTCCTCTGTATGTTCTCAGTGTTGCATAAAGTATTGTTTGCTAAGTAAGGTAAGTACTGACTGCTGACTGCTTACCTCGTAAGTTGTAACTAGAAGCATTAGTTTGCTTGTAACGTAAGTGTAATGTACGTATCAATTAAGAAAGTATTAGTGCTGGTGGTTGTTATTTGTTGGCAGTTTGGCTGTTGTGCTCAGTTGGGTGGAAAACTTTGTCGTGTTCCTGGTTTTGATTCCTTTGATTGTCGGAATTTTCCTGCAGAAGTTGTAAGCTTAGCCCCAGTGTAATACATATCTTGATAGCTAGCATTAGATTTGCTTTGCTTTAATGGGTTGCATTAAATGGCCCCTTAAAGTTATGTGTTCAGTACCTCCCTACCCCGACTCCACCTATTAGTCTAAATTATGACATAATTTAGGCTTATATGTTTACAAGTGTTGTTTCGTTTTATCAAGATTTTTAGGGCGTAAAATGGCTTTTTCGGTAATTTTCGACAGTGGAAAATTTACCCTTTATTTCCAATTATTTTTACTATATGTAGCTACCATCACGAAAACCTGAGCTGAGCTGAGGTGTTGCCATAATATTATGCGGTTGCTCTGTAACATTGTCTGTGCTGATTGTGCTGCAACTTTGCTGTGGACCAATTCTGATGTAATAATGCTCGAAAATGCCTCATAATGAAAGAATTTATGGATCACGTAATGATTTATTGCTTGTTATATGCACTATGACTCAGGGGCGCACTTAAGGGGGGGGGGGTGGGGGGCGGCCGTCCCCCCCCCGAAACCAGATGTAAAGGAAAATTTTATTGTCCGCGCGCAGCGCGGACATAAATTTTCAAAAATTTTCGCGCCTTCGGCGCGAAATTTAATAAATTTTTGCTTAATTAACGCTGATTTTTGCTTTTCAAACCCGGTTTTCAAAAATTTTTCAACTTCTGGGGGATCTTCGCTCCCTGACCCCCCAATTTTTTTGAGGTCCGCCCCCCCCGAAAATTTTAATCTTAATCACCTTAATCGGATGGTCTTTAGAAAGAAGCTTTGAAATGAGCTTAGCTGACTGGACGAATGCTTTGGAAATTCTGCTAAGCTTTTCGTGTGCGGGACAGGTTTCACTGGGTAGTCCAGGGGAGAAGGTACAACGCAATCTAAAAATTATTTTGGTTTTTTATGAGTAATAGCTTGCTGAACTACCTATTTATTTATTTTATGTATATCTGGAAAATGTAAACATAAATCAGTGTGTATCCTCGACTCGTTGAAGGTACTTGCTTCTATCTGTGTACTACTATTCTGTCGATACGAAATGAAATGTGATTTGAGATTGTGCATTTATTGACATTATGTGATTTTAGTGCAACTGTTGTACCCCCGATATTTTTGAGGCTGATGACAGAGATGGGACCCAATTTGAGTCTCCTTTTTTGATTGGTTGGTCGCTGTTGCAAAGTGCTGTTGTTTGTTCTGTATTATGCAATGAATGGAATAGTTAAAGAATAAAGTTTTGACTGGAGCACTGTTTAGGATTGGTGGTTAAGGATAAGATTAAGATGAAGCTAAGGCTTCTTCTGAGAGAGGGGAAGATATTTGCAAATAGTGGCAGACATTAAGTTTCCATTAATTGAGTGCTTGAAGCTATGGGATTGGTGGGTGAGTATAAATCTGGTACAAAAATTATTAAAAATATAAGTGTTCCTGCGAAACTTGGAAAACGCCTACCAAAACCTTATTTTCAGTCGAAGTTTAGGAGTGTAATCTGGAATACTGGGATAATCCTTGAGGAAGGAGTAGAAAAAACCAGGAATTGGCAGATTTGAAAGCGGAAAGTAGATTGAAAACTTAGTTGTACTAGGATAGACTAGCTAAGTCGATGCCGATATACGTTTGATTTATGTGCTTTACTGTCCTGAGTCTGGAATGGCAGCAGAGCAGCTAGCTCATCTTCAGCTTGGCTCCATGGCGGGTCTAATTTTTGTTCACTTTTAAATTTGCTGCAGACTAGAGATAATGACTAGGCGGACTTCTCCGGGTCGGCTCGCGAGAAAATTAGGTCGGTTTGATTCGCAGACATAGCCGGCCGCTCAGCTCAGGAGGATTTTGAAAGAGGGTGGGTTGGCTTGCCAAGCTTCCGAGCCTAGCCGCGAGCCAAAATTCTCATCTCTGTTGTGATTTGTTAATAGCTGTGTATGCGTATGATCCTTGTGCGATGTGACTGCTACCTTAGGTTTTTCTAATCCGAGTACTGATAGTGTGAGACTTTAACTTTAAGATCAGTGCAATAAAGTCTTGCGATTAGGATGCCTGCCTAGCTGTGTGGCAGTGATGTTTACGCTGGCCTGTTTAGTTTCAGTTTCAGTTTCAGCTCCACTTTCAGACAGGTTTCAGTTTCAGCTCAAAGTCGGTTCTAGTTTCAGTTTCAGTTTCAGTTTCAGCTCTTGGTTTAGCTTAGTTTCAGTTTCAGTTTCAGCTCCAAATCTGTTATAGTTTCAGTTTCAGTTTCAGCTCTGATTAAAATGAGTTTCAGTTTCAGTTTCAGCTCTGACTAAAATGAATTTCAGCTTTTTGTTTTCCTCTATCTTGTTTTTATGTTATGCTAATAAATTTATTAACTAATAACCCTAATTTAGCTTCCATTCCTAATTCTGAACTTTCACATAATATCATGTTTGTGGCGGCAGATCACTGCGGCATAATTGTCGGTATATAGGCGAATTTAATCCATGGAAAAAAATCAACAGCATAAAGCACAAATGATCAATTACAACCATTATATTTCCCAATGAACACTTCACTTATGTAACTGCGACTTTACAAAAAAATTAAGTTGCAGCATTCTAAAATGAAAGAATTCATTGCAATAATATGTATTAACCCTAAATTTGGTTTTCTTTTTAGTTGCTGGAGCTGGGGTCCTAGTCATTATGCATTCATTTTACAAAAATGTTGTTAATTACGTCGGGCTAAGTTTAATCTTCTGTTCAATGAAGAATTATTCTGAAAAAGCAAACTAGTTGGAATCCGATCAAATAAACACTGCCATACAATTGTATTTTGACATCCTAATGCACTAAGTTAAACTTATGCACAAACGTTTTAATGCAGCACTATATTTACTTCAAACCTCTGTTGATTTAAACAGTAAAAGCACTAGTCAAAATTTATATTTATTCTAAGGCTGGAATATTACGTGCTGGGAACGTGACCCAGTTTTTGATACACTCGTTTACGCTAAGCATGCGTACGCTGGAGCTGAAACCTATTTCAGCTTCAGCGAGAGCTGGAACCTATTTCAGCTTCAGCGAGAGCTGAAACCTATTTCAGCTTTAGCGATAGCTGAAACCAGTTTCAGTCTTAGTGTAGAGCTGAAACTGTTTCAGTTTCAGTTTCAGCTCCAGAATTGTTCTAGTTTCAGTTTCAGTTTCAGCTCAAAATTTATTTTAGTTTCAGTTTCAGTTTCAGCTCTCACTTCGACTAAGTTTCAGTTTCAGTTTCAGCTCCAAACCCGTAATAGTTTCAGTTTCAGTTTCAGTTTCAGCAACTGAAACTGAAACATGTACAAGCTGAAACTAGGATTCAGTTTCAGTTTCAGCTGCTGAAACATCACTACCAAGAGTGCATAATTGCACTATATATTAGAAGAAGAGTAAGCCACTAGAGGGCTTCTCTTCTTGGCATTGCGTAACGGTGCTCCGACCACAATACGCGAATGTTCCCCCGCTTGGTGGGGGGGTCGACAAGCATACCCCCTCCCCGTTTGGTGGGGGGGTATGAAAATGGGGTCCCCGTTTGGTGGGGGGGGGGGGTAGGCAGATGGGGGTCCCCGTTTGGGGGGGGGGGTCGCCAAGTCAGGCTGAAATTGGCTGAATCTGGTTGGCGGTTCGCGACCCCCCCCAAACGGGGACCTCTTGCCCACCCCCCCACCAACCGGGGACCCCTTTCGCATACCCCCCCACCAAACGGGGACCCCTTTTGCATACCCCCCCACCAAACGGGGACCCTTTTTCAAATAGAACAAAAACTACCGTAATCCTCTGCTATACCCCCCCACCAAACGGGGAGGGAGTCTCTGCAATCTGATTGGCTGTTGGCTACCCCCCCACCAAACGGGGACCTCTTTTCTGCTACCCCCCCACCAAACGGAGGGGGGGTATGCTTTGTCGAAGAGAGCTACCCCCCCACCAAACGGGGGAACATTCGCGTATTGTGGTCGGAGCACCGTTACGCAATGCTAAGAAGAGGAGCCCTCTAGTGGCTTACTCTTCTTCTTATATATAGTGCAATTATGCACTCTTGTCACTACTGTGTGGTAGTGTGCTTGAGAATCGGCCAGCTCTGGTTCCATGTACGCCCGCTGGGCACGTCTCTGTCAATCCTGATTTCAACCTTTCACACTGCATAGCTGTCCGTGTCAGTGGTTGTTGGTCTACAACGCTGGTATATATAAATGAGAAAGAAGAAGAAAGTCATGTACCATGTAATACTACTTTGGGAGCGATTTATCTCCCGTCTGAAGTATACGTCTGTGGACGTGCCTCAGACGTATGACAGAACATGAAGGTATCATACAGAAGTAATTCGCCATATCGAACTGTGTGATCGATGAATTGTAAACAAATTTATTCTGAGATGTACTAGCTTACCCTGAACTGTAATGGTTGTTTTCTTTAGTGGTATTGCTGGTGTTTTGCCGCAAAGATGAGTTTGCGATCCTTACTGTGGAAACGATGCTACCGTATCACTCAGTCAAGTACGTGAGCGAGCATTGTAGGTATTGTAATCAATTTTTTGTAAGTTTGTTGTCAAATGTTTCATACTTTGGTTTGTATTTGCTTCAATCCTTTCGCGTGAACGCGCTCTGTTCGTTCGTCGTAGTCACTAATTTACATTCATGTGAATTAGTCAAATTTAAGGGAAAGTTTGTAATTGGTGTCCTAAAACTATGATGTTACGCATTCCCACCTCCCTCGCAAGTAGGCGTATTTTGGTTGAGTTATTTCGGCCACTCGTAGTGTCCACCTTACGATTACGAGATTACAAAACTGTTAAGTCAACGCAACGAAAAACAGGCTACATAAGCAGCTGTCATTATTTTAGCGGGAATTAGAGCTGCTACAACGATAGCACTAATTAATGCTATGATTTTGAATTCGTTGCTGTAACAGTGCTTTGTTTTTAATGTTTGTTACTGTATAGAACGGTTCAGTTCCCAATCCGTCCCCACCCCGGCAGCTCTGGAAAAACTCGGGAAATGGTTATCTGATTATCGGGGCGGATCGATTAGGCTGGATATCGATGAGACTGATCAAACTACAGCTGTGATCACCATTCAGCATGAATCCAAGCGAAATGCCATGACAGGTATTTTCAACGTTGCTGATTGGATTTTAAAACTTTTGACCCTTTTCATGTGTTAAATATCAGTGTTTCACGTGAACTCCGAAAGGTTGAAATTAGCGTCAGAAACACGCAGACTAGAGCGTTCTACTCAATATCCAAAGCACGGCGCTTCGGTCCCCGCCCTGGACATCTTTCTTCAGTTCTTTCAATCCTAATGTCAACCTTTGACACATGAGTTAAAAGAAGAAAGCCCAAGTTTTTCTGGATTTTAACCGGTTATAATAGTTTTATTACAGGCACATAGTCAGGCTCCGGTTAGGGGTGTCGATAGTGCCAGCTTTAGGACGTATGCATTTTTGAGGGAAGGGGAATGCTGACACTGAATAATTGCCATAGCAATTACCCGAGGTTATCAGAACCTCCATTGATCACTGTGCTATCAAAGGGCCGGAGGCTCGGTTACAATAGTTAGTGTTAACTGTTAGTTAACTGGTAGGTTAGTTAACTCTACTCTGCTCACTGTTTCTTGAAGCGGTCCTTAGTGTGTACGTTCAGCTAACTTGGCCGTCAAGGTTTACTAAAAAAGTTAGAATCAAGTATACTGTCTTCCGCATTGTGGCTGGCAGGATTGCTTGCTAGATTAGAGTGTCCTGTAGTACATACTAAGAAATCCTGTTCCTTTTTCAACTTTCTGGCAGTTCTAGATTGCACACCCGACTTAGGAGGTTTTATTTTCACCAGATTGACCTGTATTTATGGAGAAAGATGCGGAGAGTAAGGTTGACCTCTCGCAATTTATTTTCGACAGGCAGCGGGCAGCGTCGCGGCATCTGCAAAAAATCACGCTCTAGTTGTTGAAAGTTTGAAAATTTGAAAAATTTCCAAAAATTCAGTCTTCAAACAGTGTGGTCACTGTCGCCGTTGTGTACATAGTTTGCGCGTTACCAGATTATCGAATAACCTTTAAACCTGTAAATCACTGGAAACTACAGGTTTCTTTTGTAGTCATTATACACCAGTCTGTGAGTGAACTAAATTCTTTAGCCTATAGTTTTGCAACATAGAAAAATTTCGATTGAAAATCTATTGCCACTAAACTTCTCTTTTCCCAGCAGACATGTGCAGGAGGGGAAGCTCTTGGGGGGAGGGTGAATCGGCGGCCGCCGAAAAACAAGATTTTTCCTGTTTTTGCCCAAAAATACGGGAAAACCTGGATTCTGGGGGGGGCCGGGGGGTGAGGGACCCCTCTGGGGGGGGGGTGAGGTCCAGGTCTGGGGGGGGGGGGTGAAAAATCCCAAGCACATGTATGCTTCCCAGCCAAACCAAGCAAAAAGTCATTTCTGTTTTTCCAAGTTTTCCACCTATTTCAGGCTCAATGATGGTCGAGCTGGCCTCCGTTCTGGACCGACTTCAGCAGAACTGGCCGTCCGGGCGGCTGGTGATTCTTCGCGGCTCTGAGTCACACTTCTGCTCCGGCGGAGATCTGGACTTTATGTCGGCCATCGCCAACTCGGATATGGGTCGGCGAATGTCCACTTTTGTTCATCATCGAATCGCCCTTCCCTTGGCCTGCTCGTCCTTTGTCTCAATGGCCCTGATTGAGGGTCATGCTTTAGGTTATACTCTTTCTGCTTCTTCTTAACAAGTTTAAGACTTCTTTGTTAACTGTCCTGTTTAAGCAGTAGTCGGAATATCCTTTAGCTCTTGGATGGATTGTTAAATTTTTTGCAAATTGTATGTAAATTGAACGGTTTTCTCATCCTCTATAGGTTTGATTTTTTCCATGCCCACGGTAATAGTTGATAAGGTGCAATGTATTTAGTCATAGTCTGCTATCCGTAGACACGGTTTTGACGACCATCTAAAACTGAGCTCCACACATGTGCTTTAGAAACCCCCTCCCTGAGAAACGGAGCTCCCACAGAATCTGATTATTTCCTGTGTTTTAAGGTAGTGGTATCCTTTTGTGCACTGCTTTTGTGGTGATTTTTTTGAAACGCTATAACTCTAGCAATTTTGGGAGTTGCAAAGAGCTTTATACATCGTTTTAAAGCTTATTATCTGTATATTCACATGAGCTTACATAACTGGCAAAATTAGCAAAAAAATAGCAGAAATTTTCTGACAAGCTGACATCTAACAGGGTGAATATAGACCAAACGTTTTTGAACATCGATTTCTCAAAACTGAAGAATCGGCCAAAAGTTCTTTTTGTGCCACGATATGAAGGACATATGGGCCGAGGGACGTTTTTTTGGATTTGGCTCAGCAGGTCTTGGTCGAGAAAATCGGCCAAATGCACAGTAACACGAAATTTCGCAACTTCGCATTGAGTTTTCTTGCTACTCAATATGTTTTAGCCCAAACCAAGAAAAAAGTCCCTCCGCAGAAGTGCGAATTTCGATCCTGCAGAAAATCTCAGGAATTCGTCGAGTAGTTTTTGAGAAATTGATGTTCGAAACAAAATAATCGCAGTTTTGCCAAAATGGTTTTTCGGCCAAATCTCTAGCTGAAAGCAATAAAGTCCGGCTAATAGGCATTCATAAAATGTGCATTTGGACGATGTATCGATTGAGTATAACTAAGCCAATTTTGTCTTTAACATGTGGCAGTAATTTTGAAAAACTGATTTCCTCGAAAATTGCCATTTTTGACCCTAAAAACAGTTTTTTTGCTTATACTGACTTAACCACTGGAGATAGCTCAAAGATTGTAAGAGCAAAAATGTTCATTTTCGAGTCCTCTTTCCAGCCATACCAACCAATCCCGTGTCTTGTCTACCTACTGGGAGCTTAAGGCCAAAAACCAAAACTTTCTTATCTTTTGGCCTAAGAATACGGGACTGGTCCTAAAATGTTAAGGAGCACGGAAATAGGTTATTTCATAAGTTTTAGCCCTTTGCGTAGAGAATTAAAGCCGTAGGAGTCAAAAATACCCGAAAGGAAGCCAGCACCTTAAGCAACCGGCTTTACCCCTAACCCCCTCCCCAAAGCACTTGCAGAAGTGTCTACTGAGCAGTGAGCACCTGGGACCAATGTTATCAACGTCTAGACCTGGGTTATCTCGCAAACCCGGGTTAACTTGGCTATCTTTAACACATGAAGTTAACCCGGGTTTGCGACTTAACTCGGGTTTGGGTATTGATAACATCGGCCCCTGGTTAATTAAATATGTTAACTCTCCGCGCGTGTCTTCTAATTTTTTATTTTGTTTGATTTTGATTTTGATTCTATTTCTAATTTTCTAATCTAACTCAGTTTTTTTGCATAAAACTATTGTCCTGCCCTGCAGACACAAAATTGTAGTCCGATACAGGAGAGAGCCAATCAGATGTCCAGCTGTGGAAACTGAAACCTTTGCTTGGACAGGGTTATATATATATCTGCTATCACATAACCTAAATTTTTGTTGAGTCTGGTCACATCTTTATTATATATATATATATATATATATATATATATATATATATATATATATATATTTATACAATATAGTTGACGTGGGGACATTTCAGCACTAAACAAGTCAACGTGGGGACCTGACAAATCTTTGTGGGGACCTGAAATCCTTTGTGGGGACATTTGCTCTTGACAACATATTATATAAAGTCAACGTGGGGACCTTACGAATTTTAATTAGCTTATAATTAAGAAATGGCTTAGGCTTAGACGTGTTGAAGCACGCTCTCGGCTTAGCCTTCGAGCTCTCTATAAAAAGCACGCTCTCGGCTAAGCCTCCGAGCTCTCTAATTAATTAAATTAATTAGGTCCCCAATATTTATATATATAGGTCACATCTTTATTATATATATATAATACATGGATATATATATACAAACGTTTATGAACTTAATACTTTACTGTTATGCCACTTTACTTGGCTATGTAAGTGGTCTCAGGAGGTATTTGTGTCTTCATTGGGGTCGCTCAGATAGTTATAATCTTGTATATTTTCAAATGAACTGTTCTGGTTTAATTCTCGCTTTATTTGTTTACTGTTTCGTTTATACGTAGGGTCTATAGAATGTTGGCACAAATGCTAGAGGTGGGCTCCTCATAATGCTTTCATTGAATTATGTAGTTATAAGCCTCTAACTTTCGCAAATATTGGTCAATCTAAAACTTTTTGCTTGCAAGTTCCCGGCACTGCCCTCTATTGCTTCGTGTATAAAAAATTTTCCTAGTCCAACACGTTCTCAGATTATTCAAAAAATTAGGTGTTTTTTCCGTTACCCGAACAAATGGTAAGAAAAAATGGGTTGGGGTATAAAAAATCACCCAATAATATTAAATATGCATGCTATCATGAAAAGCTTAGAAATTTCGGTAGAACCCTTAGATTTTGACAGTGATTTTAGGGGTCAACTTTGAATAAATGCTACAGACGTTCAACTTCCACTGGGCCCAGGGGTCTCATATTTATAGTGTATGGACCCATCGAGTGTCGCTATATTATACCATACATTAGCTCTGACCTCATAGGGCCTGCCAGGCTTTCAGGAAGAGCATAGTTTTTAATATCCCTTATTTGGGGATGTTTTATCCCATGTCTGACTATATACGTATTTTGTTTGATTTTGTTAAAAATTGTTATTTTATTTAGGTGGTGGTGCTGAATTGACGATGGCCTGTGACTATCGAGTGATGACGCCCAAGGCTAAGCTTGGCTTCGTTCAGCAAACCCTGGGCGTTACACCGGGCTGGGGCGGTTGCACCATGCTTCAGCGTCATGTTAGCTATAAGTTAGTTTCTTTTCTTTTTGGACAAAATTCGATCTTTGGAAGGCGGTTATAATCGGACATTGGCTAGGTTTCGTCAACGTTTTAATCGTCTTCTAACCTTTTAGCATGCCGTTCTAATTGTTTGCAGAACGTTTTTTGCTACTGAGACAATTACCAATATGGATATACTATTCACTGCTAAAGGACGAGTGCTTGAATACTGTGAAGGGAATTTCTGGCGCAATATTGGAATTTCATGTGAACTACGAAAGGTTGAAATTAGTCCAATAAACTAGTCTCGCTGACCAGGGGTTTAGCTGAGTGGTAGCGTATAGTCTTCGAATTAGACGGTCCATGTTGGATCCCCGCTCTAGTCTAATTATCTTTTCCTTAATCCCCCAGTTTTCTTGTTGTTATTGTTGTTGTTCTTTCAAGGCTCGTCAGCTGAAAAGCTATATGAGGGCCCCCACTTTTCTTCACTTCTTTCAATCCTGATTTCTATCTGTCACAGCCTATTAAACTCTGCATTTTGTTAGGACTGTTTCAGAACTGCCCTGACTGCTTTGCTGTCTGGAAAGGTCTACTCAGCCGATCAGGCTTTGAAGGCTGAACTCATAGATCATATCCTAGACCCATCCGATAATCCTAATTTTTTGGTTGACCGGTGCAAGCAGTGGATGTTTTCCCATTTTCCTGAACGGGCTCCCACCAGCCGAGCCATAAAATCTGCCCTTCTTGGGGCCTACTGCCCGAGGCAGGCTCTAGAGGCTTCTCTTGCCCAGGAACGTGAACAGTTTGCCAGTGTCTGGGGATCACCCGATCACATTGATCTGCTTAATAAGGCGTGGAAATCCAAAAAATGATCTATCTTGCCAGAAAACTATTCTGATTATTTTTTGTAATTGTGAAACTTTTTTATGTATGTATGTATATGTATCATGTATGTAGCTGTTTCTTATTTAATGTTGAAATTAAAGTAAGAGTTGTGGGTACTTTTGTACAAAGCTTGTAATAGGACAAACATTTGTTTTGCCGTCGGGGGGGGGGGGGGGTCCCTATCGTCCAAATTTGGTAGTCATGGATTTCGTTCATTTTTTCGTAAATGGGATTGCCAGCTGAACCGTCATGTAAGGACACATCCGCATCTACTAGTCCTGCACACGCACACGTCTTCGCATTTGTCAGATCATGGATAGAAAAGAGGATGGACAGATATGGGCCGGTTCCATACAAGTGTGCGAGTTATCGAGTCTAGTGTAGCATAAAACGGTGCTAGTCTAGCAGCTGCTTGCAATTGATTGGCGAGTCCTGTAGAAAATACAAGACATAACAAACCTTTGTATTTATCATCTATGTATAAAAGTGATTCCTGTAGTTTCTACTGGAAGTTTACTAAGAGTGAGAGAAGTGATAGCTAATCTCAAATAACTTTTCACTTTTGTCAAGTTCGGTTCAATTTCAACACATGCGCTTTATAGAAACTTTTCTTAGATATGCGAAAAGATAAGTTGATTTGCGAAAATTTGCCTCAGTTGGCTGCAGCCTGCAGCACCCTCGTGTTCGCTGAGATTCAAATTGCACACAGTCGATGGCTGAAAACCTACGGAGAACTGAGCGAAACAACTTAAAATTTAAACTTGATATGGACGATATATGTGGCTAACGTATATGTGGAAATGAGCGAAATCCGTCTTCTAAAAATGTTTCATGATGGACCCCCCTTAAGGTGCTGGTATCGCTTTGTGTAAATTTGACCCTATAGGCTTTAATTCTTTATGAAAGTGGATGAAACTTTCCAAATATGCTATTTCGGTGCTCTTTAACATTCTGGGACCAGTCCCGCATTTTTAGGTGCAAAGATAAGAAATTTTTGGTTTTTGCCATTATTCTCTCAGAACATAGTCGAGACACCAGATTGGTTGGTATGGCTGGAAAGAGGGCACCAAAATGAACATTTTTGCCTTTACAACTTTTGAGCTATCTCTAGTGGTTAAGTCAGTATAAGAAAAAAAACTATTTTTGGGGTCCAAAAATGGCCGTTTTCGAGAAAATCAGTTTTTCAAAATTACTGCCAAATCGTACGGACAATTTTGGTTTATTTATACTCGATCGATACACAGTCCCATTGCACATTTTATCAATACCTATTAGCCGGAGTTTGCTGCTCTAAGCTAGAGATTTGGCCGAAAAACCATTTTGACAAAACTGCGATTATTTTGTTTTGAACATCGATTTCTCAAAAACTACCTAATGGATTCGCGTGATTTTTGGCAGAATGAGAATTCACACTATTGCGGAGGGTCTTTTTTCTTGGTTTCAGCTAAAACATCTCCAGTTGCGAGAAAACTCAATGCAAAGTTGCGAAATTTCGTGTCACCGCACATTTAATGGATTTTCTTGACCGTTAAGACCTGCTGAACCAAATCCAAAAAATGTCCCTCGGCCCACATGTCCTTTATAGGTCGGTACAAGAAAAAATTTTGACCGATTCCACAGTTTTGAGAAATCGATGTTCAAAAAGTTTTGGTCTATATTCAGCCTGTCAGATGTCAGTATGTCAGAAAATTTTCGCTATTTTTTGCGGATTTTTACTAGTTTCGTACTGTCATGAGAAGCTACAGATTATAAGCTTTAAAATGATGTATAAAGCTCTTTCCAACTCCCAAAATTGCGAAAACTAGGGCGTTTCAAAAACTACCCACAAAAGCACTGCACAAAACGATACCACGTCCAGCACCTTAAGGTGGTGATTCCCTTTGGGCACATATTGTTATTTGGTGACGTAAATCAAGACGCTATTTGATGAAACTTTCCGAAATAAGTTCTTTTAGCGTTCTAACACCCTCCGCGCAATCCGGATTCAAAAACTCGAGATTTCCGGTCAGAGTGGTTTTTCCCAATTTTTGAACGTTTGGCAGCAGCTATACAGTTATGACTATATGCATTCGAAAGATCTCATTGAGCTTCACATTTTTGCCTTTTAAAGCAAGTTTCTAGCTTTTCTCTACCGTGAGATATAGCCGTTTTTCTTGTTTTGGCGTAGAAAAAACGTCATTTTTGCAGAAATCAAATAATCCAACATTTCTTGAACTACGCAAGCCGTAAAATCAAACTAAGGGCGTCGATCTGAAGGTCTCACAGGGACAAATTATCCGACGCATGATCGTCTTCCAACTGCTATCCTGTAGGCTGCTGTCATAAAAAATGTAGTTTTTGCAAAAACACGACCAATTTTTTTCCAAAGATTGTGGAGCATTCACCATGCAAGTTGGAGGGCTGATACTGAACTAATGTGTTCTGCACAAATATACCCAGGGACGATTTTTTAGTTGCCCCGATTGCTGCTTTCTAGCTATAGTAATCGCTTGACAAATTTGGAAAAAGTAGGTAAAATCCAGGTTACGCAAACATTTCAGCTTATTTCTCTATAACGAAGAGCGATTTCACAATAAATAAAAAATCGTCCCCAGCTATTTGATGGAGGTATCGAATGATGTAACCGATGTCTTGCGAAAAAATTTACTCGAGTCTGCAAAAAATCTGGAAAATTATACTTCTTCTAAAATGTGTTAAAAATATTTTAGAAAAGCAACATTAGTTTCATGGCATGCATTAAAAAGAGAAAATGTCAAGCTACATTTTGATATAAAAATGGCTTCTTAACTCCAAGTAATGAATGAGTTATAATGGTGCAAACTTTATGTGACCAAAGGGAATCACCACCTTAAGTTAACAATATTTCTATTATATTCTTGATATTGAAGAGCTTCATACATGACATCAAGGTTCAGCAACTTGATGAAGTATGTATTTGGAAAACTGTTAGGTCTTATTGAAAATTCTAATTGGAACAGATCATAGCTTATGACAAGTCCTTTCGAACGATACCAACT
>JASAND010014125.1:0-11597 GCA_030248195.1 Trissonchulus latispiculum
TGGTGTAAGTATTAAGCTCACTGTATATCATCAGCACGGTAAGTATAGCAAAGTCGGTCTAAAAAATTAGTGACATTAATCGCAGGGGCGACAAGGCACCCGAAAACTAGTTTTTTTCAATTCTAGAATTTTCCCCTACAACCCCGAAAGTCTGTATATATACTCCTGGAAACAGAAAGTAAAAGGGTGAGAAAATTAGTGCTGCATACCTGATACATAGTTGGTGTATTTGTGGCTCTTATCATAGGCAATCAGTTCTTTCTGTAGTGCTAAAAGCAGAGACAGATTTAAAAAAATGACATCTATACAAACTGCCCCAAATATACGAAAAATAAATTTTTCCAGATCAAAACGGCCATAGGCACAAGGATAAGCTATATAACTACAGAATAAGTTATATATAAACCGCATCAATATCAACAAATCATGTTTCCTTAGGCACTTTCGTAAGCCTAATTAAAGAAGAAAGAAAGTTGCAGAACCACCAGGCGCCCGAAAAAATCGTGCACCCGGCCGGACTCGAACCCGCGTTTTAAGCATGGCACGAGAGGAAAGCACAGGTGAACTTGAGCTATTTTGGTGGTCATTCTTATGGTTTGGTTTAGACAGGCATCACATTTTCAATTTTTTAAACCTTCTTCCCGAAAATGTCCCCATCTTTACTAAGCGTTATCTTTCACAAATAGAGACCGAAAACACGTTTTAGGCCAAAGCTTACAGAAATTCTATATATACCTGGCCCCGCTCCATTTTCGAACTCCTTAACCAGTTTTTTGGTGGTCTGAAATGCCTCAGACGTCAGGATTGGTTCCAGACCCCTCAGGTAACGGGCACAGGTTTTGTCCAACTTTGGAACCGGCAGCCGGGGTAGACTTCGCTGAAAATGATAGCTGGGCAGGGGGCCGGGAGGATCCTCCAAGTACTGATAGTCACGACTAGATTCAAGGCTAAAAAGAAAGAATATTTTGGTCTAATGTCGCCTACTTTGGTACTACAGCTGAAATGTTTGCTAACAGCTGAAATGTTTGCTAGGCTGCACCTACTCTTCCGCCCCTCACTTATTATTCCCTAGAAAAATCCATAAACATTAATTCAGAACACTTTTTTGGCTAATAATTTAACGATTCAATTCAGCACACATTTCTTAGATATACAGTACATTTCATGAAATCCAGGACTGGTGGCGTAATTTCCAAATTGGCGAAATATCGCGAAGTGACGGCAATTTTCGCCAAAATTGGCGAAAAGTCTTCTTTAATTGGCGACAATTCTTGTGTTTTTCGCCAACTTTGTTCGGAGTTTTCGCCAACTTTGTTCGGAGTTTTCGCCAACTTTGGCGAAAATCGCTAATACTTCGCGACATTTTGCTGTTTTCGCCAATTTGGAAATTACGCCACCAGTCCTGGATTTCATGAAATGTACTAACTGTATATACGTACGTAATATTCTGTATTTCCTTGGTGAGCATCTGCACAGTAAACGCCAAAAAATTGCCGTGTCACAAACAGATTTTACGGGTGTCAAACACTTTGGTTAGACAAGGAAATAGTTTAGTACACACGTTTCTAATGAGACTGTGCAACTGACATCAAATTCACTACTGTTAGTGATACGACAAATACCATGTCGGGAGGGCCTTTGAGCGCTGTCGCCGCCTGCCTACTGATAATCCGGTAAAGTCCTCCAGCGAAGGAACGACTCGCCAGCGCCTGTCCAGCCAGCCCTCCTGGAGGGAGTTGGGTAGGGAAGTTGTCCAAACCCTGCCCACCTCCCACCTACCAACGGAGGATCTGAAACCTACAGGCGAAATCCCACCATGGATGTTTCCTCAAAACCTGGAGATTACAGAAACGGAATGCCGCCGTTCTGACGCTCCTTGCCGTATAAAATCAGCAATCCAGGCGGCCATGAACCACTCGGAGTTGCCTGACGTGGAAATCTACACCGACGGTTCAGCGGAAAACGGCAGATTCAATGGCGGTGCTGGAATCCACATAATTCACCATAGAACGGGCAAGCGGCGGAATATCTCCGAACCGGCCGGCAAAGTGACCTCTAGCTACAAGGCTGAATTTGTGGCTCTGCACAGGTCTCTGCAATGGCTCCAGGAAGTTGCCGAACCGGAAGATAGGTCCATCCATATTTACACCGATTCCAAGTCTCTGGTTCACCGACTCAGAAATGGCCCCGCTAAAGCTGTCACTCTCACGGAACACAGTATTTGGAATCTGCTGTGTCAGCTGCTAGCGGCCGAGTCTAGGACTATCCGGCTAACCTGGATCCCCGGCCATCAAGCTGTGGCCGGAAATGACTATGCGGACCAGCTGGCAAAAACAGGTTCCAGCTTATCCCAGACCGATACTGCTATTGACCTTCCTGTGGCCCAGAACCAACTGCGGGGTCTCCTCAGAGATGAATGGAGATCCACCCTTAAATCTGACCGCCTGGACAATATTTTCCCTCCGCCGCCTCAACACCTAGAGGCGTCCCTTAGTCGCTCGGATCGCTCCATCCTGTCACAACTCCGAATTGGCGGGTTTAGTCCAATTCTAAATTGGTATAAATATAGGATCGGGGCGGTAGATTCACCTGACTGTACGTACTGTCCCGGGACTACAGATGATCTACGCCATGCCCTCCTATACTGCCAAAGGGGGAATGCCGCCCGCTTGCGGTTCCTGGGACCTGGCCCCTCCCTGGACGCGCTTTGGTCCTCTCCGGTGCAGGTTATTGCCTACCTCAGGGAATGCGGCCGGCTACCAGCCGTCCGGGCCCATTGATCTCATCAACGGCCGGAAGCAATCATCATCATCATACGACAAATTTCTATTGGTCAGTACACTGGACTTTAGTTACCTCAAAGAACGTATCAAAATTCTGGATAGGTTATGATCTTCAAACAGTCTACGAGCAACAAGCATTTCGGCACCACAGATGGTTCCTCTGAACACCTGCGTAAATAGTGACAATGTATATATATTATATATGTAGGGGCGCGATAGCGCCCCTACATAATATGGGTATAAAGGCGTCTGCGCGGCCCCCTGGAGACAGTGTTGGCCTGGTGCCAGCTAATTAGAGGCCCGGGAGGGGTAAAAAGGTTACCATCGTAAAGTACTCGAGCAGTACTACAAGTATCACCATACTTTTGGTTAAAATTCCAGACTTCGAAATTTTGCACTGGGCGGGAGTTACCGTGCGTTTGTTTTTTTTCCTCGGTTAATAACGCTTTTCGGAAGTGCTTATGTCAGCGCAGTGTTGGAACATGTGGGCATTTTGGTCCTATACTACTATTATATGTTGGTAGGCAGGGTCCTCCCATGCAACCTTTTTTGGTCATTTTGGCACACTGCCAATTTTGGCTCTGTGCCAAGGTCCCAAAATCGGACTTTCGCTATTTTGGCACTTCGGTTGTGATCGACTTTTTTTTCACAGGTTAGCAGCTAGATCGGTTTGGTTTGTTTTATTTGAATATTTCGGACTATGCGCGGAATGTAACGAGGGGGATTTTTTAATTTCGCTCTGGAGCTTTCAGGAGATGGGCCCAAACTTTGCATTTTTTGGCCTGTTTGGACGAAAAGTTTCTAAGTCCCACTTTTACTAGAAATGGCCTAAAAGTCACTAAAAATGACGTTTTTCGGCCTTGGGGTGGTACCCATATATAGTAAATCGGGGTCGGAGAAAACGATGAGCATACTGCTGAGGTCGGTGGATGTGACCCCTGACCCACAGCGCCCACCCACAGTGCGTCCGGTGTGGGTCAAAAATGAAAGTCTTCAAAAGTGGTTAAGTTTGGTATCAAATGAAAGCCCTTGGCGAGGCGATCAACTTTTGTCATTATGCCACCCACAAAAAGTGGCCCCACCGACCTGTGGGTGGGTGCCCCACCCACAGTGGGTCCAGTGTGGGTCAAAAATGAAGGTCTTCAAAAGTGGTCAAGTTTGGTATCAAATGAAAGCCCTTGGCGAGGCGATCAACTTTTGTCATTATGCCACCCACAAAAAGTGGCCCCACCGACCTGTGGGTGGGTGCCCCACCCACAGTGGGTCCAGTGTGGGTCAAAAATGAAAGTCTTCAAAAGTGGTCAAGTTTGGTATCAAATGAAAGCCCTTGGCGAGGCGATCAACTTTTGTCATTATGCCACCCACTAAAAGTGGCCTCACCGACCTGTGGGTGGGTGCCCCACCCACAGTGGGTCCGGTGTGGGTCAAAAATGAAAGTCTTCAAAAGTGGTCAAGTTTGGTATCAAATGAAAGCCCTTGGCGAGGCGATCAACTTTTGCCATTATGCCACCCTCAAAAAGTGGCCCCACCGACCTGTGGGTGGGTGCCCCACCCACAGTGGGTCTGGCGTGGGTCAAAAATGAAAGTCTTCAAAAGTGGTCATGTTTGGTATCTAATGAAAGGCCTTGGTGAGGCGATCAACTTTTGTCATTGTACCACCCACAAAAAGTGGCCCCACCGACCTGTGGGTGGGTGCCCCACCCACAGTGGGTCCGGTGTGGGTCAAAAATGAAAGTCTTCAAAAGTGGTCAAGTTTGGTGTCAAACGAAAGCCCTTGGCGAGGCGATCAACTTTTGTCATTATACCAGCCACAAAAAGTGGCTCCACCGACCTGTGGGTGGGTGGCCGGCTTGGGTCAAAAATTAAAGTATTCAAAAGAGGTCATGTTTGGTATCAAATGAAAGCCCATTTGCTCACATTTGCCCTGCCTATTGCATTGTTCAAGCTCCTTATCTGCGTTAACTCACTGCTGGAAAGGGAACCTTTAAAATGACAGAAGGACAAGTAATAAAAATGCTCCTCCGGAGCATGAAAAAGTAATATGGGTAGTGGTGAGGTTGTAAATCAAAAGAGGACTAGTCTTAAAAATGCTTAATATGGGGCTAGGTTCAAAAAAAGAAGAGGACTAGGTTGTGGGCGAATTAATATGGGCACAGCTTCGCCGAGCAACCCATATTCGCGGGCTTTCACGCTTCGCCATGGCGATTGTCATATACAAAGCAATTAATGTCAGTCAATAATTACAATTCCAGCAGTTATATATACGTAAACTATATAGTATATAATTTGGTTGTGCTGGACTACGGCAAGCAACGAGAAAAAACCAAGGCTATGATTGTAACGCTAACGGTTGAATGGAAATAGAAAATCGTCGGAGAGAGTCCTGATCCTGAAGTTATTGTTGAAACTTTTCTTGTAAATGGTTAAAACGCTCAGTAGATCGATAAACTCTTATATAATATTTTCTGAACACTGGTACGTATACATACATATGCAATATGTATATACAAGTAGGAAAAATGCTCCTTGCAGTCGCATGTAAAATGCAATATGAGCTATGATGGTCAACATTTAAATATGCCAAGGACAAGATTTAAAACGTCTAATATGAGCCAGCATCTAAATCGGTAAAGGACAAGCTGTAACTGGCTAATATGAGCCGCCACGTTTCTCTTGGGCTCATATTGACGCTCGCTGCCGTGGTTTCAACGGCTTGACATCACGACAACCTCTTACCATCTTGCCTATAGACTCTTTACTTTTATTCCCAATCCCAAGTCTGAAAAAATCCTCACCGTCTTGCGTAATGTCATTAGCTTCATATAATGTTTGGTTATCGTTATAGGTATCTTGTCTGAATCTAATTTCACTAGCTCAAACACCGTATTTAAGGTATATATGTGAACTCTTTAAGCAGCTAAAGTTCTTCCCTTTAAAGTTGAATTAAGTGGCATATACATTTGGTATATACCAGTTTTCTAAATTATAGACACACACTGCAAACTAGATACAAATGCATAAAGCTCCAGTAAACCGGTATTCTTCAAGTCTTCAGTACCGGCTTACTGTACACAGCACTTATACAATAAAATACACAGCTGATGTGTAAAACTTTGATGTGTGCTTACCCACTTGACTTTACTTATTGTATCAAGACCAGACGTATGTCATGACAATTACGTGTACATGCGAATTTGAAAAGTGAAAAATAGTTAACTCAACTTAGTATCCTCGCGTCAATATGAGCCCAAGAGAAACGTGGCGGCTCATATTAGCCAGTTACAGCTTGTCCTTTACCGATTTAGATGCTGGCTCATATTAGACGTTTTAAATCTTGTCCTTGGCATATTTAAATGTTGACCATCATAGCTCATATTGCATTTTACATGCGACTGCAAGGAGCATTTTTCCTACTTGTCCTTCTTCCAATTTTTGGGAGCGCTGCTCTTAGGCAGAAGTAGTCTGCAATTTATTACTCCCAGAAGATTCTCTATTCCAAACAATGACCACTGTCTTCGGGGGTTTGACCACTGGTCAATAGGCCACCTAGACCATAGTGACCAGTGGTTACTTCTGTCGGGTCTGAAAATATGCTCATTGAAACGAGCGTAGACAATTTACTATATATGCCCCCAACCAAAACCCCGAAAAACGCTGTTTTAGGGGGTTTGACCACTGGTCAATAGGCCACCTAGACCATAGTGACCAGTGGTCACTTCCGTCGGGTCTGAAAATATGCTCATTGAAACTAGCGTAGTCGATTTACTATATATGCCCCCAACCAAAACCTCGAAAAACGCTGTTTTAGGGGGTTTGACCACTGGTCAATAGGCCACCTAGACCATGGTGACCAGTGGTCACTTCCGTCGGTTCTGAAAATATGCTCATTGAAACTAGCGTAGTCGATTTACTATATATGCCCCCAATCGAAACCCCAAAAAAACGCTGTTTTATGGGGTTTGACCACTGGTGAATAGGCCACCTAGACCATAGTGACCAGTGGTCACTTCCGTCGGGTCTGAAAATATGCTCATTGAAACGAGCGTAGTCGATTTACTATATATGCCCCCAACCGAAACCCCGAAAAACGCTGTTTTATGGGGTTTGACCACCGGTCAATAGGCCACCTAGACCATAGTGACCAGTGGTCACTTCCGTCGGGTCTGAAAATATGCTCATTGAATCGAGCGTAGACAATTTACTATATATGCCCCCAACCAAAACCCCGAAAAACGCTGTTTTAGGGGGTTTGACCACTGGTCAATAGGCCACCTAGACCATAGTGACCAGTGGTCACTTCCGTCGGGTCTGAAAATATGCTCATTGAAACTAGCGTAGTCGATTTACTATATATGCCCCCAACCAAAACCTCGAAAAACGCTGTTTTAGGGGGTTTGACCACTGGTCAATAGGCCACCTAGACCATAGTGACCAGTGGTCACTTCCGTCGGTTCTGAAAATATGCTCATTGAAACTAGCGTAGTCGATTTACTATATATGCCCCCAATCGAAACCCCGAAAAACGCTGTTTTAGGGGGTTTGACCACTGGTCAATAGGCCACCTAGACCATAGTGACCAGTGGTCACTTCCGTCGGGTCTGAAAATATGCTCATTGAAACGAGCGTAGTCGATTTACTATATATGCCCCCAATCGAAACCCCGGAAAACCCTTTTTTGGGGGTACCACTGGTCAATAGGCCACCTAGACCATAGTGACCAGTGGTCACTTCCGTCGGGTCTGAAAATATGCTCATTGAATCGAGCGTAGACAATTTACTATATATGCCCCCAACCAAAACCCCGAAAAACGCTGTTTTAGGGGGTTTGACCACTGGTCAATAGGCCACCTAGACCATAGTGACCAGTGGTCACTTCCGTCGGGTCTGAAAATATGCTCATTGAAACTAGCGTAGTCGATTTACTATATATGCCCCCAACCAAAACCTCGAAAAACGCTGTTTTAGGGGGTTTGACCACTGGTCAATAGGCCACCTAGACCATAGTGACCAGTGGTCACTTCCGTCGGTTCTGAAAATATGCTCATTGAAACGAGCGTAGTCGATTTACTATATATGCCCCCAACCAAAACCCCGAAAAACGCTGTTTTAGGGGGTTTGACCACTGGTCAATAGGCCACCTAGACCATAGTGACCAGTGGTCACTTCCGTCGGTTCTAAAAATATGCTCATTGAAACGAGCGTAGTCGATTTACTATATCTGCCCCCAACCGAAACCCCGAAAAACGCTGTTTTAGGGGGTTTGACCACTGGTCAATAGGCCACCTAGACCATAGTGACCAGTGGTCACTTCCGTCGGTTCTGAAAATATGCTCATTGAAACGAGCGTAGTCGATTTACTATATATGCCCCCAACCAAAACCCCGAAAAACGCTGTTTTAGTGACTTTTCCAAACTTTGACCCTAACTTTGACCCTGGGCGAGGTGCCACGGGGCCATGCTGACCAGTGGTTTCGGCAGTATGCTCATCGTGTTCAGCGACCCCGATTTACTATATATGGGCACCACCAAATGGCCGAAAATAGCCGTTTTTACGGACTTTTCCCAACTTTGACCCTGGGCGAGGAACCACGGGCGCCATGGGGCCTGAGGGTCACATCCATCGGTTTCGGCAGTATGCTCATCGTTTTCAGCGACCCCGATTTACTATATATGCGCACCACCAAATGGCCAAAAAACGCTATTTTAGACAACTTTTTGACAATTTTCTGTGTTTCTAAGACAATTTCTAAGTCCAAACGTCGATTTTTCCATTTTTGACCATCTGTAAAAATCGACCCAGAGCGAAATTCGGAAATCAAACATAAACTTGATCTGGACCATAACCTAGATAATCAAAAATTAGTATAGAAAAATTTTTCCTATGGGCCGTTTGAAAAATCGGTGTGCGCAAAAATCGCCCTATAAAAGTGGTCGATACAGAGAAAAAATAAAAAAAAACCCCACTTTTAAACTTGTATCAAAAAGTCGATTTTTTCAAAGTTCATTTTTTCCGGACAAGTTTGGTATCATTCGAAAGCTCTTGGCCTGGAGATTTCAAAAATGTAAACTTTAGCTCTCAACTCCCTACCGTTAATTAGTTATGGCTAATTAACAGTTTCCCTAATCCGCAAAGTGCCTTTATAGCTCATATTATGAGGGGCGCTCCGCGCACCCTCATGATATATATATATATATATATATATATATATATATATATATATATACATATAAGTAAAAATGCTCCGCACAAAAGGGGATAATATGTGTGTTGGGCCTATGTCTGTCGTTTAAATTCCGGTTGAGAAAGCAAGTATATAAATCCGACACAGCAAGTTTAGGTGGGTCGTTCTATGGCGAAAGTTGCTCAGTTCGATGCGGGCTTTCATTTGGTACCAAAGTTGACCACTTTTGAAAATTTTAATTTTTGACCCAAAATCGCATAAGTCCCCACCCCGCCCCACCACAGGCCTCTACAGCCACTTTAGGTACGCACTTCTATGACAAAAGTTGCTCAGTTCGATGCGGGCTTTCATTTGGTACCAAATTTGACCACTTTTGAAAATTTTAATTTTTGACGCAAAATCGCCTATATAAGTCCCCACCCAACCCCACCACAGCACTCTACAGCCACTTTGAGCATGCAGTTCTATGACAAAAGTTGTTCAGCTCGCTTAGTGCTTTCATTTGGCACCAAATTTGACCACTTTTGAAGATTTTAATTTTTGACCCAAAATCGCCTAAGTCCCCACCCCACCCCACCACAGCCGTCTACAGCCACTTTAGGTACGCACTTCTATGACAAAAGTTGCTCAGTTCGATGCGGGCTTTCATTTGGTACCAAATTTGACCACTTTTGAAAATTTTAATTTTTGACCCAAAATCGCCTAAGTCCCCACCCCACCCCACCACAGCACTCTACAGCCACTTTAGGTACGCACTTCTATGACAAAAGTTGCTCAGTTCGATGCGGGCTTTCATTTGGTACCAAATTTGACCACTTTTGAAACATTTTATTTTTGACCACTTGACCCCCTACCCATACCTGAACGGGAGGTCAAATTTCACTGACCCTTGTGGAAGCAAATTTGGGTACCCCTTGTGAGAGCGATTTTTCTTAGGGGTACTTTTTAAAGCAATTTTTAAGCGATTTTTGCCATTTTTTAACAAAAAACAGCGATTTTTTTAGCTAAAACGCGTTTTTTGGACTTTTTTTAGCTAAAAATAGTAATTTTAAGTAAAAAATTCCGGCGAAGCCGGAAAATTTTTGGAAATTTTAGTCGTAAAACCTAATTTTTGGGCAATTTTCTTATCCCTTGTGGCCAATTTTCTTACCCCTTGTGGGAGCAATTTCGCGACCCCTTGTGGGCGACTTCGCCGAGGGGGGGGAAATTTCCCCCCCTCCCCCTTGTCCACCTGTGCCCCTACCCGATTTACCCTTCAAACGGAAAAGTGGAGCCAGTCCAGCAAAATGGGTGGGTCGGACGGCAAAACGGACTCCGGGAATGAGCTGGGCGCACCAGAAAACCCCTATGGACAAAGTTTTGAGAGGCTATGCACAGTCCTATATGGTGTTCTTGGAAGTCGGTACCGACTTGACCCTCCCGACAGCAAAGTGGAACCAGCCCAGCAATATGGGTGGGTCCGACGGCAAAACTGCTTACGGGAATCAATTCGCCGTGCCAGAAAACCTTTGTATGAAAGAATTGAGCTTTCTAAGTTGAATACACAGCGAGAAATTTCGATTTTTCATTTTTCCAATTTTCACCATTTTTAACCGGCCACTGTGGTCGCATGGGAAGTGATAGAGAAACGAGACTTAGCTATTTAGTTAGTTCAATATATGTAGTTTCTGAATATAAAAAGAAATCGGCTCCAGCTCTTAACGTTCGAGCTCCGCAGCGACCACAAAAATGGTCACTTTTCGCTCTGAGCCGACTTTGCGGCGCCGCTGCGGCGCTGTGGCGCACCTGCGGCGCAAAAAAAGTAGCGATTCTTAAATGGCGCATGGGGTACTACCAGACCCTATACCCCTTTAGGTACGGCCTCCGCTGCAGATTACGTGAAAGAGGCGGAAAGTCAGGACAATACGACCATTAAATAGGAGAAACCGGAAAAAAAACATCGCCGCCATAACCGGTCCGGGGCGTAACTTTTTAACGGTAAGTGATACGGGGCTGAAACTTCACAGACATACTAAACTCGATGTGCTCTACAATTTGCGCATGAAATCTGCGCAGGATTTTGCGCAGCCTCTGCGCAGCTTATTTTACGGTGTCTCCAGGGACTTTTGACACATATTATAGGGGTCGCTGCCGCGACCCCTATGATATATATATATATATATATATACGTATATATATATATATGTATATATATATATATATAGGGATCGACCAAAACCGAAAAACCGGAACCGGAACGAGCTTTAAAAAACCGGAACCGGAACCGGAACCAGCTCTTTAACACTACAAAAATCGAAATTTTTTTCTTAGCTTCTGGACAATTTTCGCTCATGTTTTCGCATTTTTGTAGCTAATAGAACGGGTGTAATAATGACTTTAATTGTATTTTACATAATTAATTCAAAGCACGAAAACGAAATTTGCAATTTATATATGAGGAGAATTTTTCTTGTTATACAGTTAAAGTTTACTATCTATAGCTCTAAAACTGTAATTATACACGGTATCGGTATCAGTACTCTATTCAATCACATTCTCGACGCAAAAATTACGTATATATTTACGTTATTACACCGAATCTCGGTGAATGATTTGATTGAATGCAAGTTGACTTCTCAGGGAGCAATACGTA
>JASAND010014129.1:0-25681 GCA_030248195.1 Trissonchulus latispiculum
GACATGAGGTATTATCTTAGTATTCCACATAGGATAGTACCGTGACGGTGATACTATCATTAATAAAGAGACTATTTTGACAAAGTAGTTGCTGGCCAAATGATTGTTAATACAGTTCTCAGTTGATTTTTTCGGACAGAGCAATTTCACCCAACGGACATTCCTAACATTCGACTCTATCGTGGATTTATTGGTGGTAGTTTGAAACATGAGGAAGCAACTTTTCAATTATTCACCACTGGTAGTTTTGTTTGCCTTGGGTGTAAGTCAATCGAACGAGCAAATCAGTGTATTCACCAACTAGCAATCGCTCTTAATGTCGACATTCTTCGTGAAGCCGAAGTGGTTAACCTGGTAGGCTCCTTCTCGGTTGGCAAGTATATAGACCTAAGGAATTTATATGAAAGTATCAGGCATACCCATCAAGTCTGCTATGAACCAGAGCTATTTAATGGTCTCACATGTAAAATTGCCAAAGTTACTGCAATCATCTTCCACACTGGAAAGGTTATATTAACTGGTGCTAGAAGTGAGTCTGCCCTATCAGATGCAAGATCTTTAGTTAATAAGAAGGTGATAAGGTTTGCCACGACGCAAGTTTTTAGAAAAAGTTAAAACTTGGAAATAATTCTGGTGGATCATGTCTGCCCGAAGTCTCTTGAACGAACTGTTACAAAAGGCCCTGCGACAAAGCCCACCTGTTCGCGTTATGATTACGGGTCATTATGTTGCAGTCATGGTTATAGGAACTAAGACCTGGACAAGCTCACAAATGTCCCCTGACCCCACGTACTGCCATTGAGGAGGTGTCTCGTAAAGCATACAATACACTATGTCACGGGGACGAGCATCTGATCAGACGTGAATGTGGATTACCACCAAGACCTCATATCTACGAAATTGATGCAGTCAGGGATAAGATGAGAGACCTACGCGAATACAAAAAATATCGCAGAAGTATTCAACCTATCTACAATATGTTAGACAGGCTAGAAGCAGAAATGCTTAAAAATCCGTGTTTTCAGGGCTAACTTATACCAAATGTGCAACTAATGTTATCCGTAACATTTCGTTTACTGTAAATTACATTACGTCACATTACTGTTTAATAATGGTGGTATGCAATACAATGCAATGTTTACTACACATTAGTGTTATCCAATACCATATAATATTTGCTAGTGTTGTTTGCAGTCTTGATGAGTCCATGGGCATACAAACCATTCCGGAATTGTCCACGTTGTTCCTCTGTAGTCACCCAACCATTCGGTAATTACCACTGTCCTATTGTTACACTTTAGGGATGTGAGGAACATTACTGCGTCGAATCGCGCTGATTGAACGGTTGGGAACGTCTTCCGACATTGGAATATTAGGGCATCGGTCTCCGAGCACAGTTTCCAGGTGACGGTCTTCTGTAGTCGTTCACAGTCAAATTCTTTCGCCAAGTCGTGCTGACCGGACTGCATCAGTGCTTCGTGAAGTAAGGTTGCGGAAACCTCTAAACTTATAAAAGCAGTCTTTTGTAATATCACAAGTTCTAAATATCAGTGTTTTGTACTAGCAGTGTGTGTTTTAAAATGTCAGTATTTTGTAAAATGTAAATTTATAAAAGCAGCTTTTTGTAATATCAGTATTTTAAATTGTCAATATTTTGTACTAGCAATGTTTTGTAATGTCAGTGTTTGTGATATCAGTGTTTTGTAATATTCGCTTATTGTCAGCTTTCTTTGCATGTAGTGCTAACTTTATGTATACCTTTTCGTTTGATGCACTGCTAACTTCATGATAACTGGTAAATGTTAGCTAGTGTGTTTGTTGTTTGTTGCTTCGTGAAATTCAAATTTCTGTGTTGCATTTCCTTATTACTAATTACTTCTACTTTGCTCTAACCTAACTTAACCACCTAGCTTTTGTATTGCTACTTGCTTCAGAACTAACACTGTAAGGCGTTTATTTACACATACGTACAATACGCATCAACCAATAACATAACCTACCATACAATACACAGTTACCAACATGTTTGTTACGCTGTCAACAACATATTTAGTATTAGGGCGTTGTTGTTGTGCCCATTCAAGTACATCCATTCCTTCAATATCATCAATCAATTTAGTCAAGTCTTTTCTATTGCCAATTAGCCTGGGCATCTCGAATAAGTTAGTGTTGTTGCTTGCGTAGTAGTATATCTGTTCGTCAGTCATTCTTTCTCGAAGGATGAATCCGAATGATATGTTCCATTTAGCCTTGTATTGTTGATTGAGGAATACTCGCTTTAGGTTGTCTCCAATTTCATCTAGTCCTTCTAAGCGGAAGTTGTAAGTTCGCATGAATTTCCTGGCTATGTGATGATGAGTACGAATCCGTGCCCAGTTCCTGGCGTAGATCTCATCCTGAGTGGGCGGTTCAATGGGATCTTCAGGGAGTGATTCATCAATTTGAACAGTTGTTTCTTTTGGCGGCGGTTGTTCGGATGTTTTCGGCTCTTCGACTGGTGAGTGAGCTGCTGGTGGTTTGCAGCGAGTGATGTGACGGCCTAGGTGGGATTTTCTGATGAAGGTTCTCCCACATTGATTGCAGCGATGAGAGTCTGATTCGCTATGTCGTTCTCTCTTGTGACGGTTAAGACTTCTCAATTCGGTGAATGTCTGATGGCACGCCGTACATTCCAATAGTTTTCGTTTGTCCTGACTGCCTGGCATTATTTCTGAAATAAAAAGTCTTTACATTAGTAACAAATAAGTGGTTTCAGTATATATCAGTTTACATTAGTTTAATTTAACAATTCATACACTTGAACATCATAATTACCTGCAGTTGTTGACATCTTGTCAGTATTCTCGTCAGTAATTCTTGTCAGTATTGTCAGTAATTAGGAGTTGTACACTTAACAATTCGGACCAATAGGGTGCTAGATCAATCAACTTTGCAGCATACCTTTGTCAGGTTTCATAAACATACAATGTTATCAACCTTATGAACGTACGAGGTTGTATTAACATATCGTCTGTTATGAACATGAAGTTGAGCACACTACATATTTCTAAACGGAACATCAAAAATATATCGTTATAGAACATCATAGTGTAAAAAAAGAGCATCTATATAATCCACTTACCACATTGGCAGAACTTGACCAAGGTATAGAACTACCATCCAAAAGTGAGATCAAAATTGTCACCCAAAAGTAAGGATTAAAATAGTCACCCAAAAGTGGGAGCAAAATGGTCACCCAAAAGTGAGAGCAAAATGGTCACCCAAAAGTAAGGATTGAAACTGTCACCCAAAAGTGGGATTAATATTGTCACCCAAAAGTAAGGATTAAAATAGTCACCCAAAAGTGGGATCAAAATTGTCACCCAAAAGTAAGGATTAAAATAGTCACCCAAAATTGAGATTAAAACAGTCACCCAAAAGTTGAGATTAAAACAGTCACCCAAAATTGAGATTAAAATAGCCACCCAAAAATATGGATCAAAAATGTCACCCAAAAGTGGGATTGAAAGTGTCACCCAAAAGTGGGATTGAAATAGCCACCCAAAATAAGGATCAAAATTGGCACCCAAAAGTTTGAATCATTACATATATTTCAGTTAAATTATCATGGGATTCAAAACAGTCACCCAAAAAATAGGGATTAAAATAGTCACCCAAAAGTGGGATTGAAACTGTCACCCAAACAACTTCACTTATCACATATAACCTTTCATAACTAATTAGTCACCTAAATATGAGAACTAATTAGTACCCAATAATAAGATCAAAACAGTCACCCAAAAATAGGGATTCAAAATAGTCACCCAAAACTAGGATTAAAATAGTCACCCAAAAGTGGGATTAAAATAGCCACCCGAAAATAGGGATTCAAAACAGTCACCCAAAAGTGAGATTAAAAACGTCACCCAAAAATAGAGATCAAAAGTGGCACCCAAAAGTAAGGATTAAAATAGTCACCCAAAAGTTTGAATCATTACATATATTTCAGTTAAATTATCAGAAGACCAAAATAGTCATTCAATACTAAGATCAAAACAGTCACCCAAAAATAGGGATTTAAAACAGTCACCCAAAGTAAGGATTAAAATAGTCACCCAAAATTCCAGTCATTACATATATTTCCGTTACATTATCATGGGATTCAAAATAGTCACCCAAAAGTTTGAATCATCACAGATATTTCCGTTACATTATCAGAAGACTAAAAAAGGTCATTCAATAATAAGATCAAAATAGTCACCCAAAAGTGGGATTGAAAACAGTCACCCAAAAGTGGGATTGAAAACAGTCACCCAATAGCACCCCAATTTGAGATTAAAATCGTCTCCCAAAGAGCGCTCAATTGAACTCTCTATTACTACTCACAGCTGCCTGCATAACGGGAGGTCCGCAGTTCGATTCTCGGCGGAGCCGAAACTTTACTAGCTTTGGCCTCATTTACTATGTGTTCTTGGCGACGAAGTATAGCGAGCACTGCATAGACAACTTATCGCTGGGTTTCTAGCTGTCACAAGATTAAACTACACACAGTAGTCAAAATATCAACTGACCAATAAAATAGGATTTTTACTCACAGGTTTAGGCCTGGATTCTCGTAAAAATGTTTTCAAGTCTCCGCCACCCAGCAATTCCAAAACTATGAACCTCGGCATTTTCTCAAAACAGACGCCGATCAAGCGAACTATATTGGGATGATGAAATTTGCTAAAACAAAAAATAACAGTCGCTGCTACGGAATAGAAGTAAATGAAAAATGCAGTACAAAACAAACTGACAAGCACAACACAGGCTCCCTTTTCAAAGTTTTTGTCTTACAAGTTTATAGCAGTACCTCATTATCAATGCCTCCATATGAAAATCCATTTGTGCCTGCTCTGTGGCTATTTCAGGCAAAGTCTAAAATATTTTTAAGCATAAAAGCTCTTTTAATAAACAATAGTATAGTCATATAACAAATATTGGTTAAATTAGATACAAAACGAAACTGAATCAATCAATGTCTTCATAACATCTACAATTTGCTAGTTGGACTATATAATTAATTTCCATTATTCTATCTACTATTCTATCGAATTCAGTTTACTGTTAAAGCCAACAGGACATCTACAATAACAGACGGACTTTGTTTTATCCTATATGCCAACCCAGCTTAGGTTAAAGTCTAATTCTTTGGTGCAACCTTTCTTTCTCTCTTTCTTTAACTTCATTGACGTACTTTCACAGCTATTGGCAAATTATCAACCTCATACGGATAGCCATTGAGTCTTCCTTCATATACTTCGCCAAATGCGCCTTGCCCCAAAGCTCTGAAAGTAATCATATGGTTGCCAACTGAAACTTACAATCACCAGTGCACCTATGACGTAAATTCGTGGTGAGGTCTAAGATTAAAACTAAAACTAATAAGCTTAATAGAAAAATAATACAATGCTACTGAAAGAACTAAATCCCTAGAGAAATATACCGATTAAAAATAGAACATAACTAATTTAAGTAAATAGTTTTCACAATAAAGCAAAATAAAATTTCAATTGCGAAAAAAGGAAATTCACAAAAGCTTTGGACAGGTGTTAAATTTGTAACTTGATATTCTGTAGTTAGTGAATTGTAATTGCACAGGAACAAGAAAGAAAGAATGAAAATGGGCAAAAATAGCAAGAATAGTAATTTGAAATGATAAGAAAGTTGGAAGCTGAACGGTTCGCATGAACAATGAATACTACACCGGGTAAATTGGTGTGTCAGCAGAGTCCGTGAAAGAGAGAAATCAAAGGTACAACGTACCACCAGGTTATGATACCTGTGTGCAGGTAATCATATATACATCAAAAACTTTTGTATGTATTACGTTATATTCCATTGAAAACGAAAGATTCTCTGTTTTAAAAGCGCATACGTAAATACAGTAATCTGAACCAGAGAATTACATACTTCATTAAACTGATACAGTTACGATTTATCTCATTTAATTCGTTGAGAGCAAAGGTAAATTCATAGTTTGGATTGTATTCCGAATGGAAGTTTGCACCAGGAAATTGGTACATGGGAACATCCACAGCAGTTGTGCTGTATTTGGCTTCCTTCTTGCGACCATTGCAAAGCTTAATGTATACTAAAACAAGAATACCAGAATATCAATGTACAAGTGCAACAAACACGAAACAACACGGCTTTGAAGTTAGAACAAAATTCATGAATTATTAAGCAATTTTTATGGGGATGGGGTAATTTTAAAAGATTTAGGTTTAGGCTATAATGGTTACAAATGGTAAAATTTTAGAATTTGTAGGTTATGCGCCGCGGGGAGGTCAGAATTTGTGCGGGCTTTTCATGGAGCGCAGTCCACGAATCTCTGGGAGGTCAGTAAGAACAAGCCAGAAACTTACTAATTAATAGCAAAATTTTATGGCAATATAAAGGAAGTCATTCTTACAAATATAGGCAACAATAAGTGTGATGACGGCCAAAATTATCCCAATGCAAATGATTATTGCCAACAGATATTCGTATCTTCCAAGCTCAGAGGCAGGTCTGTTACTAACGTTTGTAGGAGGAACAACAGCAACTAAAATCATTGAATAAAATGTTGTCACCATGTTAAATACAATTTAATGGAAGACCTCTTTGATCAGTTGATCAAACCAAGAGTACATAATATATAAGAGTGTGACAGCAGGCAAGCTCTCTGTTATCAGCTCAAGGTACATGCTCTGCACGCTAACGGCTGACCCCCCCCACAAACGTGTACCTAGTGACCCCCCCACAAACGTATACCCAGTACACGTTTCTGTACGCTCACTCGCCGTATCTTTACGTGTTGAAGTTCGAAAACACAACGCCTGTGTGCGTCCAATTTGTGTCTGCTTCGAGCTTCAGAACGCAAAGATAGCGTGCTAATTTCTGTGAAGTGAGCATACACGTTTTGGGGGGGTCAGCCGTTAGCGTGCAGAGCATTTACCTTGAGCTGATAACAGAGAGCTTGCCTGCTGTCACACTCTTATATATTATGTACTCTTGATCAAACCTAGGACTTTATATTTAGAGACTATACAACACGTAAGGGTTTAAGTTCAGTAGAAAAAATAAATATTTCAGATGACGTACACATGGCTTACTGACAATACCATCCTATCACTAACAAAAAAAAGATGTGCCACTATAACGCTGGTAACCCGAGACAGTCTGGTGCCGGCCAAAGATCGAACACATAACATTCGGTTGACTGGACCGGCGCTCTACCGATTCAGCCACTGGGACATAATCCAACCGAATTCAAACCAAAAACTATGTACAGTGAAATTCTAAAGGACGCTTGTGTGACAGCACACATTGTGGCACTTCAAATTCCTGCACACTTGAGTGGAACAGTAAACCTAATCACACTAATCAATCACATGCCAGGACAAGTAGTTTCATCCTCCCGCAGGATATGACCATCTGAACATTTACAAACTTGATCTTCGGAGGAGTGGCTCAGAAAACGGCAAACAGAAGAACGTGGGCAAGATCTGGAAATAGCAACAAAGTCATCAGTTTTAGAATATTTAATTTCAAAACAATTAATTAAGAATTGGGCACAGGTATGTAACAAAATTGTGTAAAACCAAAGGAGATACGACAACGTTGTTTTTTCACAAAAAGTTGAATTACTTTCGACATGGATGAATCAATATAAATCCTGCTCCGTCGTTAACATTTTCCTGAAAACTGGCACCAGAGGACTGGGCGTACGACCACCCACCAAAACCGCTGCTCCTGACGCCAACACGTCCACCTGAAACGGCCAAAAGAAATATACCAATCTTAGGCTACAGAAAAGTGACTATTAAGGTATATTATTTTTCAGTTTTCTTGTCATAGATGCAACAGCACGAAAGGTTTTACCCAAAATAAACTACTTTTAATAATACTTTAATTACTAATTTAATTACATTTTAATAAAATACTTTTATCAAATTTAAAAATGATTAAGGGAGGGGGCGACTAAACTTTCGCCCCAACTTTGTCCGATTGGCCTACTTTTTGGCGAAGTTATAGAGCATGGGTGTGGTAAGAAAATACTTGGTCGTTGGTTCTTAGCTGCCTTCCAGCCATGCGCAGCCGTCGAGTTTATGTGCCCGATCCCCCCTTTTTCACAACTACCAACATAATTAGTTAAAAATTTCTGCTGGCTGCTGACCCTAGCTCCAAGATTACCATTTGCCAATACGATTTGGCACATGCGCCCCTATCTGCAGAAAAATACTAGACGTCTCTATCTTATCTGCATCTAAGCGAATTACTCTTCAAAGTTGAAGTTTCGTCAAAAATTTTGAAATTTTTGGCTAACGAAAGGTATATTTTATTACTGGTGCGAGCTATAAGGCTGTAATTTGGCATAAAAGGAGGCCCTATAGGAGTCCTCATTTGTGCCAAATGGCAAGAAATTCTGCAGCGTGAAAAAAGTTTTATGCCAGCTTTAATCTTCAAAAATTGCCAAAATCGCCTTTTTTGGGCAATGGTACCTCAGAAATCGAAAAATTCAAATTTTTCGAAATTAAAATTTTTTGAAATATTTGAACTCAGCGTGGTCGAAAACACACCCACAAACGATTTCAGCTCAAATTTGGCATAGAAGGAGGCCCTATAGGAGTACTCATTTGTGCCAAATGGCAAGAAATTTTGCCGCGTGAAAAAATTTTTATGTTAACTTTAATCTTCAAAAGTTGCCGAAACCGCCATTTTCAGTCTGTCGGATCCTGTGTAGAGGCTTTCTGCAGCCATAAAAGTCTCAAACCTTCACTAATCGAGCTGAAATCGTTTGTGGGTGTGTTTTCGACCACGCTGAGTTCAAATATTTCAAAAAATTTTAATTTCGAAAAATTTGAATTTTTCGATTTCTGAGGTACCATTGCCCAAAAAAAGGCGATTTTGGCAATTTTTGAAGATTAAAGCTGGCATAAAACTTTTCTCACACTGCAGCATTTCTTGCCATTTGGCACAAATGAGGACTCCTATAGGGCCTCCTTTTATGCCAAATTACAGCCTTATAGCTCGCACCAGTAATAAAATATTCCTTTCGTTAGCCAAAAATTTCAAAATTTTTGACGAAACTTCAACTTTGAAGAGTAATTCCCTTAGATGCAGATAAGATACAGACTTCTAGTATTTTTCTGCGGATAGGGGCATATGTGCCAAATCACATTGGTGAATGGCAACCTTGCAGCTAGGGGTTTGCAGCCAGCAGAGATTTTTAATTAATTATGTTGGTAGTTGTGAAAAAGTGGGGGTCGGGCACATAAACGCGACGGCTGCACATGACTGGAAGGCAACTAAGATCTGAGTACCCGGTATTTTTTTGACCCCACCCATGTTCTAAATCTTCGCCAAAAATTAGGCCAATCGGACAAATTCGGGGCACCCCCATTTTAGTCGCCCCCCCCCCTTAAATAGGAAAATCAGCAATACAAAATCATTACCTATATAGCCGCCACCGCCACCTCCAGCAGCACCACAGGCAGCGCCACCCCCACCGAAACCACCCTGATGATCCCAACCAACACTCTCCTCACACCGCTTCCCCCTGACCCACAGAAGATGAGTGTATTCAAGATGGGATAAGGCTGACAATTCCTGAGAACCGGGAGGATTTCGAAGGCTCACACCGTCGCCTACAAAAGAACAATAACTGTCAACTAAATAAACTAATTGCGCAAAAGTTTCATGTCTCACAAAAACAAAACTAGTTTTCACTAAATATGAAGAGGGGAAAATAAAGTGGTAATGTAGCTGTAGCAATGGTCAAATAGTGACATACCTGGATTAGTTCCATTGGAACTGACAGTGCCCGAAGATACATTGCCCTTCCCTCCAGACGACACGGTTCGATTAAACCAGAAGAGTCCTCCACCTCCAGAAGCCACTGCAAGAAGTGTTCGAACGGACTTTTCACTGTCATGCGGTGACACTCCGACCTAAACACAGTCCAGAATACTAAGGCAAGGCTGACAAATTGAAATACTATAAATATTTGCTTAAAAATAGAATCTAACATCCCTACCTAAGCTAATAGTACAGCGACAAAAAGATTTTTAGAATACAATTAACGATTCAATAAGAAACAAATACCTCAAAAATCCACGTGGCCCCACCACCACCAGCGCCTGGTAAACGTTCAGTTTCAATGGTGGACGGCAGGTTGTCAGGATTGCGAGAACAGGCAGCTCTCAACAGAGAAGTTAGATCAGTATAGCCCCATTGAGCTCGAAATTGCTTCACAGCTCTACAAGCAGTCTCTGGCTTTAAATCCACTTGTTTGGATAGGACTGCAATCTCATTTTGCTGTAACAAGGAAAACAATGATAAATTAATAAATTAATTGAAAGATAAGTAGGCATAAATGTCATAAAGTCCTTATTACATAGAAGGAAAATTCGCATTTTAAGAAACAATTCATAGCAATATAAATTTCCTTTTACAGAAACCGAAAATTAAAGATAATTTGATTAAGAGTAACTAAAACATGACATTAGGAAACCCGAAAAAAATTACCAAAGTTTCCTTTGCCCACGGTGTCGTTGCGAGATGATCACATTTGGTCTCCAAGGCTTGGACATAATCCGAACGATAACGCAATGTTGAAGTACACGGATTTTCGCCCATCTGTCCAATCACAAAGTCAAGTTGGCTACCTTCAGTAAAGTTTGCTAGAAATCGAACTTCCGTCCCAAGGTTGTTTTGAGCCTTCAAACGATCAGCATAGATGGCCTTTCCAATACTCCCTCCGGCAGCTCCGTAGAGTTCAATTCTGAAAAATACAAAAACGATGAAAGATTTCTATATTAATGCGGGAGAGGAGGGTCGTAGAAGAAACAAAATGAAACAACATAAAAATAGTATAAGAAGGTAATCATGAAATCATGCAAATCTGAATTATTAATAGAAATTCATTTAATAAACAGAAATTTATTAATAAAAAATTAACAGAATTATTCCTGACATACAAATATTCTCCAGTTTCAGGCACATCCCATCGCTGAAACGTTCCAGCAATTTGTTCTTTTGGACCAAAGTCAGGACCTATCAAAACCTGAAAACAAAAGCTACTTTTAGATTTATCACGACAAACCGCATAATGACATGGTCTAATTCGCTAACGCTTAACCCTTATTTTCACTTCAAACATTCAACCAATTCCCAGTTTCAAAATTCCTGGAAATCGGATTCCATGCTGCACGGCTATACGTCTATACTGCAGGGCCAGAAATATTTTCTAGTCCGTTATGTACCTATGTTCTGCGTGACCCTCAGTTGTCCGGAGCTACTCGGATGCCGACTGGTGATGGTGGCACGAATCCAACGTTCTATCTCTGTCGTTATAAGCAAAATTACAACCTTTGAAATAATAAATAGTAATGATTGCAAAACAAGAACTAGTTTAGAACTAATGTAATGACTATATATGCCGCCATTGGAGGGACAGCGGATAGTGACTAGTGGGGATTAGGCCAAAAGTAACAAACTAGATGTTCCGTATTCGTTTCCTGAGCGCAGAATTATTCTAGCATCGGGAACACTGTATCTGCCAAATAAATTGTTTATAGTACATAGTAAAAGCATATTTACATGAATAGATGAATTAGCATAAGCCAAATCGCACTGTTCCTGAGTTGGGCCAATGGCGCCAATTGTATTTCCACAGGTTCCAAATTTGTACACACTGGGAATGTCAGTGAAATCAGCAGAATCTTAAAAAGTAAATTAGAAGACACGGATTAAATTAATTAAGAAAGAATTAGCGTTTACAAAAAATTGCAAATAAAAAACATCAGCAATCAACTGGACAAATACACTTTCATTTTATTTAACTAACAAGTACTAGCAGAAATAACAAACCAACTACCTTTAAGAAAGCACTGTGGAGACATTGTGAAATCGTCCAACAAAAAGAAGCCATCATTTGCACTGAACAGTTCCGCTTGAAATTCCAAGTAATACCTAAAATTTCCAAACAGATGATCTAATACGAAAACGATACGAAAACTTATCTAATGAGACAGGAAGAAATCCATGTTTTCCAACAAAAATAATCCACAAAATAAGCTATGGCATCTGTCACAGAGAAAATAAACGTAAGTGTAAAGGAAAAAGGTTCAGGAAAAACAAAGCGGGAAATACAAAATTGAATTTGCCGTTAACCTCAAAACCGAGTGTGAAATCGAAGTAAACAGCCAATAAAGAAAGACGAATAGAAAAATGTATGCGAGTACAATTTTCGAGCAAAAGTAAGCTAAAAATTTTCTGATATATTCTCAGAACTTTTGGAACACTTACGGTTGATCTTCTTGAACGGCAAGAATCACATGTTTCCACTGATTTTCGTCCGTGGCCACAAATTTGTCACTGGAAATTCGCCACAGCTCCTTACGACCATATCCGGACTCTTCCCGATTGCGAAACAACGTGATAGAACTCCAGGGCGTCCCTTTCACATAGAAATAGAAATGAAGCTGAAACAACAAAAAACTAATTTCACTATACAAATACAAACACAGAACCAAGAGTCCATGATTTTCTTCAACATATTAGACGAAGAGTAAGCCACTAGAGGGCTCCTCTTCTTGGCATTGCGTAACGGTGCTCCGACCCCCCCCCCAACGGGGGAACATTCCGTATTGTTGTCGGCGTACCGTTACGCAATGCCAAGAAGAGGAGCCCTCTAGTGGCTTATATGCACTTATGCATGCACTCTAGACAGAACACATAACACTTCTCGCAGATTACAGAGCTACACCTACAACAATATACTAACAATAATAAGAATGCAGCAAAACATTTTACTTACGTTGCACCGCTTATAATTGGGCGATTCTGGATCATATATGCTGTGTGGAACGCGGGGAAAAGTGGGAGTTCGGATAGACGCGCGAACAGTTCTTTGCTTTTCATGTGGAGGCATTGTCAACGTTACATACAGGTAATGACCTAGAAAAAATTAAATATAACAAACACAGGTCTGTGCGGTTGTTTTGGCTACCATCATAAAAGTCGAGATCAAAAATACAAAGCGTTATTTTGCACTTTGCTTACGACAAGAACAAGACTGGAACGTACACCAGAAACGAAAGAAGTACGCTACTAGTATGGCACATGGTTAGCTTAGTAACAAATAAGCTACAACATATATAATAATATACAACTACAACAGGACCAAATGAAGATACTTTCGAATAGGAAACCAGTAGCTAGCTTTCTGCAAGAGTACATAATACATAAGAGTATGACAAGCGTCATACGCTATGTATTATGAGCTCGCTACATCCTCTGCACGCTATCGGCTAACCCCCCCATAAATCAGACCCCCCTTGACCCCGCCCCTATACATGTACGGCGTCCAAACGGGGGGTCGGGGTCTATGTTAGTATACTTACATGTTAAACTTGACGGGGCTTCAATTTGTGTATGGGGTTTAAGCTCGTATGATTTACACATCTGTGTACAAAATATACAAGCACGAGCCCGACCCCCCGTTTGGACGCCGTACATGTATAGGGGCGGGGTGAGGGGGGTCCGATTTATGGGGGGGGGAGTCAGCCGATAGCGCGCATCGGATGTAGCGAGCTCATAATACATAGCGTATGTCAGCTGTCATACTCTTATGTATTATGTACTCTTGCTTTCTGCTAATCCACCGTTAAATCTTATGAAAGAAAGAAGATGATATCATGAAATCAGGGGTTAGACAACTGGGTTCTGTATCATGTGGTGAATTCCTACTGGTGAAAACTGGTGAATTCCTACGTCGTTTTTACCTTGTGACTTTGTTTTGAGCGTATGATCTACAGGGATATGGGTTTGCTGTAGGATGGGCAGCCTAGGGAACTGATCCAACAGTTCCTCCTGATTCATTCGTGTCCACTGTATGCTGGACTTGGAACTGGGGTGATGCTCACTGACATTGGACCACCCACAGAGAGGATCCTGGACTTCCTCAAATGTGCACCGAGCGCCTCTCGGAATGTCCGCTAAACACAATTAACAAACATCACAAAAATGATAACAAGCAAACAAATCAATAAATATATAATCAGTATATAATCAATAACTTACAGTGACTAACATGGCTACGTTCACTTCAATGCAGTTTTAATCTACATATTCCCTCATCATACGTTATTCGTTCAAATCTACAACTTCAACTGTAGGAGTACTGCACTCCTTACTGCAATTATGTAGCGCATCATCCTCATCTTCGCCCAGAGAACAATCTTTTGTAAGGTCACAAACAGTATCGGCATGAACGCATTGCCCTGTTGAGGGACATTCATACTTTGAATGAGTATATTCACAGTAGTCTTCACGATAATAGTGCTCTATAAAAAGGAAAAACTTGACATACAAATCCAGCTGTACGGAGTTTTATAACAAGCTTAAATCAAAATAATTTCTTCAATTTCAGCTACCCCCAATGTTACGTACGTGGTTACGCATTGCTGGCGTAAAAAATGAATGTAATATAAGAGTTGAAAAATGTTTTAAATTAGGCTGAGCAGCTGTCGTTTAAAAAGTTTGTGGAAGGTATTTTTGTCCAAACCACTGAAGCCTGATTTGACAAATCTGTGCCAGAAAATAAATTTTGCTAGCAAGAGTTAGGCAATCTATATCAGCAAAGTTTGATAATATGCGTCATGGCCGACTAGTGGTATTCAATATTGCACATACCATTGCAGTCAATTAACTGAATATTATCAACTGAGGCATCAGCAAATGGATGCTCCTTCATGTGTAGAACATCCTTATTCTCCGGAAGCGGACCTGAACCGTTTAAGTTCAAGAAAACCTCAATTTGCAGACGCCAAGGATAGTTCAAAGATCCAATGTATTTTTCCACCGTTGTCCATCTGAAGAAATACAGAACTTTCGCAATTCACACGGCAATGACAACTAACTAACTAACAATTATAATTACGTAGCTAATCACAAACATAAAATCTAACATGCAATTGTTTTAAATCCGCCTGCTTTAAATGCTACTAGTATACTTTGTAGCATGGTTTTTAGTGCATTCGCGGATACAACGTTCATCGTGCGGGAAGCTTCGTGTGTGCACACTGGGAAAATCCGGATTCTGGGGGGAGGGTGAGCAACCCCATCTGGGTGTGGGGGTGAGCTCCTGGTCTGGGGAAGGTAAACCCCCAACCCCTCAAGCACATGTATGGTTTGAGTGGCGGTATAAGCAGGAGATGCAGACAATTGTGTACATAGTTCAAGCCCTTAATGCACAAACTGTAGATATTGGCAAACGCAAAACTCTAACGTATTTATAATTTTGCAATTTTGCTATTTCCATAACAAAAAGTAGAAAGTTTAGACATACATAACACCGAGGCCACATTTTTCCTTTTTTCTGAGTTTTGGGGCCAAGTATCAGTTGGTGTCCTTCATGCTAGGTGATTAAGATAAACACCACAGCTACCGCTAACTAGCTATGTTTGCTATTTTTCGTTATCTTGAGCAAGAAGGTTTGCATTCCACTGTTTAACCTTGGTGCTGACATTTCACACAAACTCAGAAGGAGAAGAGTGGCAAAAGGACGCAGTCGCAGCAGTTGTTAGCCAATTGCATATTTTTCAAGGCAATCTATGAACGTTTGATGCTTTCATCGTAATGTCATTGAAGATAAATTATCGTTTGTCACCTTAATTACTGGCAGCGTCAAAAGGTCCCGCGGACGACTGACTTAGAGTGCGGCCTAGACGACTCAAAAAATTCGCAATTGCAGAGTCGCGGTTTTTATCTAGATGATTTATCGCAAAATTTGAAATGAAAAGCCTAAATGCTGCAGTATTGGATTCCTGTCCTATCAACCAAGACAAAACTACAAAAGTACCTCACTACATTAACCCATGTCCCATATATACTGGCTAGAAGATGTGCCCGTCTTCAGAATGAAACCACAAAACCACAAAAGCTGAGAAAAATTCGCAAACATATACCCTTGGTGAACGCTGGCTCCCCGGAATGATTTTTGGTAGACTAAGATGGGATTAAATAAATTGTGCGGATCATTGTTGGGATGTATGGCCTGGGTAACGAGGAGTCCCGTATCCCCCTGCGTTCCATGCATTCTGACATCAAATTTGATGCGGCAATTGTCACCCACGTGAAGAAAAAATGGACTGACAATCATCAATGGACCTTTCACAGAATCGTCATGTTCAGCGTAGGCAAAATGACCTATCAAAATAAATTCAAATTATTTCAAAAAATGATACCCGATAGATGGCAGTTTTTGCATTATAGTGAAAATTGAAACAACACTATTAAGGTACATATTATACGATCCATTTAACATGCCAAAATAATAATGATAATAATAATACAAACATTAATGTAAGAAACTATTATATAAATAACAAAACTACAAAGAGTGTAACATTCTTGTAAATAAATTAAAATTTGTTTTAACCCCTGGCTGCTAGAGATGAGCATTTCGGCCCGTCGTACAGGGCCGGATCGGGCCGACATCTACTGGATTGGCGCGCTGTGCCCGAGCGGTCCGAATCGACTCTAGAAATTGTTGTGAAATCACTAAAATTAGCTGAATATTTACTCATTCTGGCTATTTTACAGCAAAATTTGAAATTTGGTATTTAATTTAGCGTTTCCATCATGTATTGAAGCCTTTGAAAAATATTGTAAAATTTTGGAAATTTTGTTTTGGCGAGCAGGGTCGAGCCGAATCTAGCCAAATTACGAGCCGGGCCGAAAAATTTTGTCAGCGGGCCGAGCCGGGCCGAGCAACATTTTGGAGAGGACCAGGCCGGGCCGGGCCGAAAACATCCGGCCCGCGCTCATCTCTACTAGCTGCTATTCCCACTCTAAAGGCCAGTTCACACTACGCAACTTTGCACCAACTTCAATTTCCGCACGAAAACGTTGCAGCAACTCGCACAAACAGTTCATTCAACTAGTTGAAGGAACAACGCATTGTAATTCTTGTGCGCCTATTTTTATAATCTGAATTTACCAATCAACGTGCTAGTTGCCGCTAGAAATCGCCCCAAGCGCCACTACATTCACATTTGGCAATTTTTGAGCAACTTGGTTGAAGCAACCATGTTGCTTCAACTACGTTGCCCCAAAGTTGCCTAGTATGAACTAGCCTTAAGGTGGTAATTTCCTTTGCTCACATAAAGTTTACACTATTATTACTCATTCATGGAGTTAAGAAGCCATTTTTATATCAAAATGTAGCTTGACATTTTCCCTTTTTAATGCATGCCATGAAACTTAATGTTGCTTTTCTAAAACAGTTTTAACACTTTTAACACTTTTAACAAGAAGAAGTATAATTTTCCAGAATTTTTGCAGAATCAAGTAATTTTTTTCGAGAGACATCGGTTATATCATTCGATACCTCCATCAAATAACTGGGACGATTTTTTATTTATTGTGAAATCACTCTTCGTTATAGAAAAATGAGCTGAAATGTGTGCGTAACCTGTACTTTTTCCAAATTTGTCAAGCGATTACTTTAGCTAGAAAGCAGCAATCCGGGCAACTAAAAAATCATCCCTGGGTACATTTATGCAGAACGTATTAATGTAAGTAGCAGCCCTCCAGCTTGCATGGTGAATGCTCCACAATCTTTGGAAAAAAATTGATCGTGTTTTTGCAAAAACTATATTTTTATGATTTATGATAGCAGCCAACATGATAGCAGTTGGAAGACGATCATGTGTCGGATAATTTGTCCCTGTGAGACCTTCATATCGACGCCCATAGTTTGATTTTACGGCTTGCGTAGTTCAAGAAATGTTGGATTATTTGATTTCTGCAAAAATGACAAGTTTTCGGAATCGAAAAGAGAAAATCGGCTATATCTCATGGTAGTGAAGAGCTAGAAAGTTGCTCTAAAAAGCAAAAATATGAAGCTCAATGCGATCTTTCGAATGAATATATTCATAACTGTGTAGCTGCTGCCAAACTTTCAGAAACTGAAAAAAACCGCCCTGACCGGAAATCTCGAATTTTTGAATCGGGCTTGCATGGAGGGTGTTAGAAAGCTAAAAGAACTTATTTCGGTAAGTTTCGTCAAATTTCATCTTCATTTATGCCGCCAACCAACAATATGTGACCAAAATGAATCACCACCTTAAGTCATGGCAAGAGTTTATAACAGAAAGAGTAAGGCACTAAGTTCTTCCTAATGTATTAAGCTCGCAACATACTCGAAACATTAAGGCCGAAATCTCCGGGGGGTAGGGGGTTATCACCGTATAAACATACAACATAAACAAACTAGCATTTATTAAAATCGGCATTTTTGTAAATTAAATACCATAACTTGAGCTAGGAAAATCTAACAACTATTTTTAAAAACATTATGTTTCGCAGAACGAGATCTTTTTCACTATATAAAATTATGTAGTTAGGCTCAGACAATCTCTTATAAATCCGGCACGGCAACGGCAGCATTTTGAAAAAATGATGAAATTTCTAGAATTTCGGGGAAAGGACGTTTTATTGCCTGATTTGTAGGTACGAGATTGCCAGTTTTTGAAAAATAGCAGCGTTGTAATGTTTGCACGGTGAGAAGCCCCAGAGATTTTGGCATTAATGTTTCGAGCATATTGTAAATTTAAAACATTAGGAAGAGTGTCTTAATATTCCTATTCTAAACTCTTGGTCATGGTAATCCTGAAGAGCTGGAAAGTTAGCTAAACCTGTCGACACTGGAAACTTAAATATATACAGTTTGGAGCGAGACAGTCACGCACTGACTGACACTTAAAAGACTCCAAAGGTAACTGTCACAGTCACAACTAACAAGCACAACATCTAAATGACCTACCGTCACGAGACTCCAAATAGTGATAGCGCTCGCCTGCACAAGAAAAATTGCAAAGATTAAATGGGCGAGAGCTCCTGATTAGAACCATGAATTTAATCAAAAGTTTTGATTGATATTAAAATAGTATCATCTACGTAAGAAACTAGGTCAAGATGAAAACTCATTACAAAAACGTTTCAGTCATTGATCAGAAAAGCTTATTGCAAAACAAGCAGAAAAATGCGCTGGAAAGTGCCAAGTCAAATCCGAACTCAGACTCAGTTCAGAGCTCAAACAGGTGTACGAAATAATCACCCGTGGAGCAGCTGATAAGAATCAACGCGAATTGGTGCGCGCGCCACATAAGATGCAAAGCGTTAAGGGGGAGGGGCTACTCAAATAAGACTTCCTCCGGCTTTGTCTGGTTGGCCTATTTTTGGCACAGATATTAAGAACATGGGTGTGGTCAAAAATATCGGGTACTGAAATCTTAGCTGCCGCCCAGCCGTGTGCAGCCGTCGCGTTTATGTGTCCGACTCCAAGCTATGGAGCTGTAATTTGGCATGTACAGAGGCTATGTGGGTGTACTCACTTGTGCCAAATGGTAGAAGAGATTCTGCCGTCTAAAAAAATTTGTACGCCAACTTGAATCTTCAAAAATTGTCAAAATCGCCATTTTCAATTGACCGGATCCTGTGTAAAGGCTTTCCCCAGCATTAGAAGTCGCAAACTATCTGTAATTGAGCTGAAATTTGGTGTGGGTATATTTTCGACCATGATGAGTTCAAATATCTCAAAAATTTTCAATTTCACGAAATTGAATTTTTCGATTTTGCAATCACCAAAACAGGCAATTTTGACAATTTTTGAAGATTCAAGTTGGTGTAAAATTTTTTCAGGCGGCAGAACTTTCTACTATTTAGTACAAATGATTATTCCTAGAGGGCCTTTGTACATGACAAATTAATACAGCTCCATAGCTTGCACCAGAATTAAAATTTTCACTTCGACAGCCAAAATTTTGGCAAAGCTTCAATTTTGGAAGATCAGTTACCTTAGATGTAAATAAGATACAGTCGTCTGGTATTTTCCTGCAGATGGAGGCATGTTTGCATAATCATGATGATAAAAGCAACCTTAAAGCTAGGGCCTAGCAGCCAGCACAAATTTTTTATCAATTATGTTGGTAGTTGTGAAAAACGGGGGGGCACACATAAACGCGACTGCTGCACACGGCTAAAGGGCAGCTAAGAACTCAGTGCAAGATATTGTTTGACCACACCCATGCTATATATATCTGAGCCAAAACGTAGGTCAATCGGACAAAGTCTGGCAAACCTTGAGTAGCCCCCCCCCATTAGCATTAGCTGAATATTGGGCTCATTACCGGTTAACCTACAATTTCTACCAAACTAATTAAATTTAAACAAGCTTCTAGCAGTTTTTTATATCATTTGATCACACAAAAATTTGAACGGGTAAGCAAGCACTATATGCTGTGGACTACCACGACAACCTCACTGCATCTCAGTTGTTCTAATCTTCAGTTTTATATTTTTAATTAACTTCAGAATTAGTTAAAGTATAAGACAGCCGATAAACTTACGCTACAAAAATTAAGACAAATACTATGAGCGTACCTGACTGTCCTCGGAGTTCAGTTCCCGTGACAATTCGGAAGCCTCCCTTATGAGACGGAGGCTCAAATGTCCAATCGCAAGGAGTTTCGAAGTCGCATGTTAAGCCTAAAGAAAGCAGTCCCAGTTGTAAAATAATGACAAGGCTAAAGGATTTATCCCATATCAGAGTATTCATATTGTATTATGTAACGTCCAGAACGGATAAAATAATGGTAACTCCATGTGAACAAATATGAGTAAAACTTCTGTAATATTCCACCACCCGGGTAAGTTGCATAAGTTAAATCCTAAAGTCAACAAATTAAACAATTATAACTAAAAACAGTGGAGTACTGCTACCAGCTAGTTATTATTGGATAGAATGGATAGAATTTTATTAGAAAAGGCCTTAACACGCCGACAGAAAATAGAGTATATATCTGAAACAAAATAAAAAGCATGGAATCTGGAAAATTTGGAATAATACATAAGTGTATTAAAGTTTATTTTCTTTAAGTTGGTTGAATTTACGTAAATTCCGGTAACACCTCTTAATAAGTATATAAATAAAGTAATCAGGCCTACAGAACAAAAAGACAACCTAGGCTGCTAGTTTCAATTTTCGAAAACGTTTCCTTCCTGCCTCACTGCACTCAATCCGATTAATTTCGTTAGAAAAGCAGCTGAAATGGGAAGTTTTCTGAAACAAATTTACTCCCATTTAACACCAGATGGCGGAATCGAAGCAAAAAAAGTTTTATACGAACTACTCTAGGAATTTGGCATCACAAAAGGAAGCAGTTGAAAACGCCGCAGACTGAAAATGTGAAGATGTTTTCCAGTTCGTAGGTTGAGGGGAAGGATGCCAAGAATAAGCCGTGCCGACATAAAACGGTTCAGTGTGTAAAGTGAGAGGCGGGGAGGGAGGGCCCGGGCCACCTTGAAGCAAACGTCAGCATAAAAAGGGCTGCAAAACAAAACAATTTCGTACTGGAGGAAACGCAATAGTGCAACTGGAAAAACAAGCTGGGCATAGAATTAGGAGGAAAGTTAATCAAAACCTCTAGCAAGAGGTAATTCATATCTTATAATGGCCAAACAACGAAGGCTCGTTTATTATCTTTCCAAGACATGTCCTACGCGCTGCTGAGGTGTGCAAAAGGGGGAAGCCCATTCGACATGAAGCGTGCAACTCAATGTTTTTTATAATGCATAACTATATCTATGCTAATTCAATTGCATATAACGGATGAAAATCTGAGCAGAAACTGTTACAAAGGAACTTTTTCTAAAAAAAGTAGTCAAGTAAAGTAAAGCATACTTCCAGATTAGTTGCGGATAGTCAATGAGGATCGAATTAAATATAACTCGTTTATTTTCGGTGAATTCTTTCGAAAAACGTTGGAGAAGCCAGAAGTACAGCCTATGCCGTGAGAGAACCAAAGGATTGAAAAGAACAAACGTAGCCATACAAAGGCATTCAGAAGAGTAGTACATCTAACGTAATTACAAATTTCAAGTAAAAGAGCCGCAATGCGTCTTTGTCCCCAAGTTTACGGCTTTCTGAGCTGGCGCCCATAATAGGATAGAGGCTTGGTCTTTAAGCATTCACATAAGCATTGATGAAATGCCGGTAATTTCTCAATTTATAGCCTATTTAGAAAGAATGTGTGAGAATCTATTACGGAATACTTGCTTTCACTGGGATGCAGAAATTTTACTTCTCCAACTCCAAAAGAAAAGGTATATATATACTTTAGCAACTCCAGCTTTTCAACTGCTGCTTCTAAACCTGCAACTCTGAAAGTACCCAGTCTTGTACCCAAAGTTAGACTAAACAACAAATCTAGTACATGTATGTTAGTAAATCTACCTCGTTTTTATCAATCACCCTAGGGATTTCTATAACTTAGTTTAGTTTGTATTAATGCATAATAGTCTGTAAACTATGAAGGAGTAAGAAGAGAGCATCAGCATTAAGCTACTCTTATGCCTTTATCTATGAGAGTATGCGCCTTACGTCAACGATAAACTGCCACGCATAAAAGCTATCACTGCTATTATATATAAGCCGTCAACGGAAGAGTCTAGATTCGAGCTGATTGGTGGTTGCATAATTATAAGCTGAAACTCAATTACAACCTCAATGAAGCACTGTACTCATGGTAACATGTGTAGGTTTCAGCAGCAGAAACTAACCATAACGAATGTTAACCTACCCCCAATATATTGAGACACATGATCCCAGAATACTGTGAAGTAAGTTAAACACACACTAGAGATGAGCACGGACTGGATTTTTTCGGCCCGTCCCGGCCCGACCCTCTGGCAAAATTTTTCGGCCTGGTCCGGCCCGCAAACAGATAAAATTCGGCCCGGTCCGAGCCGTCAAAACAAAATTTCCAACATTTTACTGACAATATTATTTCAAAGGCTTCAATACATAACGGAAACGCTAAATTATGCTACGAAATGTTAAATTTGCTGTAAACTAACCGGAATGAGTAAATGTATTTCTCGGTCCGTCCCGCAAGCAAATGGCTAAGCCCGGGCCGGGCTGGGCTGACGTGCCGAAATGCTCATCTCTAACGCACACATACGCTGAACATGAATTAGGCAATAAAGCATTCAATTAACTTACATGTTAAGCCTGTAACTTTAGCAATGAAGAATCTAACGAAACGCTTAACTTAAGAACGGGTTCCAGATTTGTACTCAACGTCCTATTTAAATCAAGAATAAAAACTTTTCGGACAACCTTTGTCGCGCCTTGCAAATATTGAAAAATCAAGTAATTTAATATTTTTCTTACAGATCAATCAAGGGTAGGGCATTAAAATGTGTACACCCATACAAATTTGAGCTCAATTAGCTACGTTTTGCAAATTTTATATACAGGTCTGTGAATAAGGGATTACGGATAACCCTATTTTGTCTAATTTTTTTGCAGACTAGCTGTTTTAGAATAATATACGATTAGAAGTAGGAAAAAGCGGTTGGTTTCCCATCAATCAAAGGTGGTATACGTAGTTTCTCTCTCTCCTCCAATAATGCTTGCACATTAATTGCGTTTTTAAACATTCAAACAAGCTCTGATACATTAAAACAAAGGAAACGATCATTTTAAGCACAGTTCACGTTAAACCTACCACGAACGAAACCTTTTCAAGCAGATACGTAACGGCTGTTTGGATTACAATGCCGGTAAAATAAGCAGACAGACAGAAAAGTTTCAACAAACAAGCGCTAAGAAAGAGTGGCCGCTCAGTGCACATAGGCCGAGTTACAAAGAGTTTAACGCTCATGTTACAAGAGATTTCAGCTTAAGCTTACAAAATGCACTGTAGATACTATTTTATGTGTATACATATATATTTGTTATAATGTATTTCGCATACTAGATAATGTGCATATAACGGAGGAATGCAAACTATGCAAAGCTCTGCTTGAATAAAATTCTAATGGGCTGGAATACGGAAAAAAATTACTTAATAAAGGGGTGCATAAGAAGAGCAAGACACTAGAGATGAGCACGGGCCGGATTTTTTTCGCTCCGAAATCTTGCTCGGCCCGGCCCGGCCCGGCCCGCTGGCAAAATGTTTCGGCCTGGCCCGGCCCGGCCCGCTCCAAGATTCGGCCCGGCCCGGCCCGCAAAAAGAAAAATTCCAAAATTTTACTAACAATATTATTTCAAAGGCTCCAATGCAATATGGAAACGCTAAAATATGCTACAAAATGTTAAATTTTGCTGTAAAATAGCCAGAATGAGTAGATATTTAGCTAATTTTAGCGAGTTTAGGACATTTTCTACTGTCGATCCGGCCCGTTTCGGCCCGCGCCGGACCGCAGTTAAAAAGTTTCTCGGCCCGCCTTGGCCCGGCCCGCTAACAAATGGATGTCGGCCCGGCCCGCGGGCCGGGCCGGGCCGGGCCGGGCCGGGTCGGGCCGGGCCGACGGGCCGAAATGCTCATCTCTACTTGACACTACAACTACTACCCCAAAGTGGATGCTGTTTCTGCCACATAGTTTCCTGATTGCAAAGGTATCCTCTCAGCTTGGGGTTGATTTGTGGATGATGCGTTCTTCCGCCAACGGTGTTACGGTACACAATGAAGGAATGAAGAAAAACTTACTCTATTTCATATAAATAATATTATGCACTTTTGGTATTACTATTCTACTCAAGTATAGTTTCCAACACACTCAACCTGGGGTGATTGTGTACTGCACCACGTGTTCCAAATTTCAGTTGCCACCTCGGCTGTGACTCAAGCTTAACAGGAAACTAAACTTCCAAATTCATTTTTGTCAGATAATGGTAGGTATTCTAGAAGGATCAAGTTGTTTGAACAATTTTTACGGTAATCAAATAACAATTAAGATGAAATTAATTTCTTTATGGTAACAAACAAATGCCTCCCCAATCTGGTCGCTACCAGGCATTACTACAAGAAAAGTTGTTTTAACAAAATTACTAAAGTCTAGCGAAAAGAACTACTAAATCAGCGAAATGGCGAACTGAACCACATGACAGAACGTAATGAGATCATATTGCACAGACGACAGCTAATTTGCTTAGCCAATTTAAAAATTCAAACAAATTTCTGGAGAAATCCTTTTCCCATCTGTTATTGCCTCCGTTGTCAAAAAATTTATTATGTTGGAAACAATTGTAATATGGTATTATATACTCGTAAAAAACTAATTCTGGTCTATAAGTCAAATCTTACAGTTTCGTTTAAAAGCAAATCAATAAAATGGACTAAATACATTCGCAAAAAAACAATAAATTGACTAAAAAATCAACTTCAGCTGATAAACGTGAAGCATTGAACTGAACAGCTCAGATGTCAGTAGTTGACATGTCAGTTGACAAATTCTGAGATTAAAACATTTCTACTGTCTTGGTGTAACGGATCAAGGTTGGAATGGTCAACCTTTCCGTTGCTGGTGAGTAGCTAGGATAGCTACCCGCCTGGCTTCTCATAACATCATCAAGTGGGCTGGGACACGTTTGCAAGTCACGTAGCTCCCCCAACGTGTATGCGTGGGATTGGGTGGGTTCCCCCCCTCGTGACTTTGGGAGCTACGTGATTTGGGGGAAATTCTCACTAGGGGGCGCTCGTGGGAGGGTTCAGCCCAACACTCGCTTCCCCCCTTCACTTCTGTATTATTCTGTCATTGTGAGCGCTTGCTCTTATAACGCTATTCTCCCCCTCTATTGCTGTATATTACGCCCTGTGTATAT
>JASAND010014131.1:0-22441 GCA_030248195.1 Trissonchulus latispiculum
TTGTACTTCGTTCAGTTACGTATTGTGCTAGATGACCTAAAGGATTTTGAGGAGTTGAGGCCATTTGGCCTAAGTTTTTTATCAAAACCCTTGTAGTAAAAAGTGTAATTTTTCAAAAAAATTTTTGCGCCGTCGGCGCGATCTTTTTACGTATATTTATACTTATGTATATAGGACTGAAAATTTACTTTTTCCTATATGTACGTACTACGTATATATACAGCATGAATTATATTTAAGTGTACTTAATTTTAACAGTGCAAACAAAACGCAAACCTAAAAATTAACAAATTGTCATGTTCCTAAATATTTTGGCAATGGCCAAAAAAAAATGTAGGTCGTTGAGGCCATTTGGTTCCTAACGGTCGGGGACGAAAAAATAAACCCTGCCCCCCTAAACACACCTATGGGTGGGTGTAGTGGGGGTTAACCCCAACCCCCCAGCCATTTTTCCGAAAACCCCAAAATTTTTGGGGGGCCCCGCTCCCCCTCCCAACTGAAGGGGGGGGGCGTCACGCCGACTTTCAAAAATTGGCCAAAAAATAATATCTAGGGTACATTTTGCAAAATTTTTCAAAAGATATAAATTTTCTATATAAATTTTTGGCTTAACGTGTTTATTATCGCGAGAAATACGCGTTCATAAGTTGATAACGGTTTTATGGACTCCTAAACTCAATATTGACCTTGTTCTGGACTCAGAAACATGTTGGCAATCAAGTTTTCCAGTTTTAATACGTACGCTGTCTAATGTTAAAGTTATGTTGTTCGGCATTAGCAATGGTTGATAATTTTTTGGCGATTTTTGGCGTAAAAACTGAAAATGTTTTTGGGGGAGGTTTGGGGGTGGGTCTAAAAAAGGGGCGGGGGAGGGGGCCCCTCCACACCCGGATCCCCGTTACACCTATGCCCCAAAGGAAACTAGCTGGCTTTGGTGTTGTCGAGCCACTATGTTTCATGAAAATTTTCACAAATTTGTCCGAATTTGTAAGAAATTTAATGAGATTTTAATGAGAAGTCTGTAACTTTTTCTAAAACTGCGTAAATTGTGTTAGAAGTGAGAAAATGTTTCACATGAAATCACGGCTTAAAAATGCGGAAATTTGCTAACAATTTGGCTCTCACAAAAATGGACGCCAGATTTTAGGGTCGCGCCAAGAGTCCAAGAGCACAGCTCCGCTACTGGCTGGCACGGTGCGTTAGGGGGTGGAGGGGACCGGACACAGTGGCGGCGCCAGGGAATTTGGGCTCCCCCTTTGAGATTTGGGCCCCTCCCTTTGGGGGTGTCGGGCCCCCCCTATAAAAAATTTTCAGCTGTTTATATGCTAAATTTGAGTGTTTTTTAAGAAATTTTTTAAAAAAATCGGCAAATTTTTGCTAAAAAATCCGAAAAAAAATTTTCCTTAAATTTGCGTAATTTTTTGGAAAATGAAGGTAAAATTTCCCCAAAAAAGGTCGCCGGCGCCGCTACTGTCCTTATCGCTTAATTACGCTAAAAATCGCTAAAACAGCTGTATACAAATTGAGAAAATTTTCCGCTGCCCTCTGTCGGTGTGTTGGGGGGGGGGTTGGGGGGGGGGGACCCTTCCTCCCCTATATATGTGGGCCATTCCTCGACTAAAAAATTTTGGCTACCCCCACCCCCCAAGTCGGCCTTTCGACAGCTCCCTCCCCTTTCGAAAACTTTTCAAACACCCTACCCAAATTTTTGAAAATTTTTAGCAAAAAACATTACGAAACATTAGGAGAAACCGATTTTTCGCCGACCCCTCGAACATTTTCTTACCCCTCCCATAGGATTATATACCACCTGTTTGGGTTGAGGTGGGGACTTAGGCGATTTTCGGTCAAAAATGAAATTTTTCAAAAGCGGTCAAATTTGTTATCAAATGAAAGACCTAAGTGAGCTGAGCAAATACAATTTAGGGGGGATCGGGGTCCCTCCAAATTTCAGATTTTTAGACCCCTTTAGACTTTCTACATATTTTACCTCAACCTAAACAGGTGAAAGTATACAATCCTATGGGGAGGGGTAAGAAAATGTTCGAGGGTCGGCGAAAAATCGGTTTCTCCTAATGTTTCGTAATGTTTTGCTAAAAATTTTCAAAAATTTGGGTAGGGTGTTTGAAAAGTTTTCGAAAGGGGAGGGAGCTGTCGAAAGGCCGACTTGAAGGTGGGGCGTAGCCAAAATTTTTTTTTGAGGAATGGCCCACATATAGGGGAGGAAGGGTCCCCCCACCCCAACCCCCTCCCCAACACACCTACATATGGCAGCGGAAAATTTTCTCGATTTGTATACAGCTGTTTTAGGGATTTTGACGCGTAAGTTGCCGATAACGACAGTAGCGGAACTCCTGACCTTTTTTTTGGGGAAATTGTACCTTCATTTTTCAAAAATTACGCTAAAATTTTATGAAAATTTTTCGATTTTTAGCAAAAATTTGCCGATTTTTTTAAAAAATTTCTTAAAAACACTCAAATTTAGCATATAAACAGCTGAAAATTTTTTAGAGGGGCCCGACACTTTAAAGGGAGGGGCCCAAAATCTAAAGGGGAAACCCGGGGCCCCCTGGCCGCACTGTGTCCGGTCCCGCTAACGCACAGTGCAAGCCAGTAGCGGAGCCAGGTTTTGGACGGCGGGCGCGAACCTAAATATCTGGCGTCCATTTTTTGCGAGCCAAATTGTTAGCAAATTTCCGCATTTTTAGGTCTGATTTCAGGAAACATTTTTCTCAATTTTTACACAATTTACGCAGTTTTAGAAAAAGTTACAGACTTCTCATTAAAATCTCATTAAATTTCTTATAAATTCTGACAAATTTGTGAAAATATTTCATGAAAACATAGTGGCTCGACAACGCAAAGGGAGCATAAGTTTTTTGGGGCATAGGTAAAAAATGTAATCCGGGTGGAGGGGCCCCCTCCCCCGCCCCCTTTTTAGACCCACCCCAAACCTCCCCCAAAACATTTTCAGTTTTTACGCCAAAAATCGCCAGTAAAAATTATCAACCATTACTAATGCCGAACAACATAACTTTAACATTATACTGCGTACGTATTAAAACTGGATAACTTGATTGCCAACATGTTTCTGAGTCCAGAACAAGGTCAAATATTGAGTTTTGAAATCCATAAAACCGTTATCAACTTATGAACTGCGTATTTCTCGCGATAATAAGCACGTTAAGCCAAAAATTTATATAGAAAATTTATATCTTTTGAAAATTTTGCAAAATGTACCCTAGATATTATTTTTTGGCCAATTTTCGGGAGTCGGCGCGACGCCCCCCTCAGTTGGGAGGGGGGGAGCGGGAGCCCCCCAAAATTTTGGGGTTTTCGGAAAATGGCTGGGGGGTTGGGGTTAACCCCCCGCACCCACCCATAGGTGTGTTTAGGGGGCAGGGTTTATTTTTTCGTCCCGGAAAGCCGTTAGGCAAATGGCCTCAACGACCTACATTTTTTTGGCCATTGCCAAAATATTTAGGACATGACAATTTGTTAATTTTTAGGTTGCGTTTTGTTTGCACTGTTAAGTACACTTATATATTCATGCTGTATATATACGTAGTACGTACATATAGGAAATATATATACATAAGTATAAATATATACGTAAAAAGACGCGCCGACGGCGCAAAAAATTTTGAAAAATTACACTTTTTTACTACAAGGGTTTTGTTAAAAAACTTAGGCCAAATGGCCTCAACTCCTCAAAATCCTTTAGGTCATCGCCTCCTAAATTTACGCCATGGCCTTAGCTATGGCCTAAATAAAAAGACATGGCGGGGGGTGGGAGGTACCCCTCCCCCCAAATGGAGGGGTCGCCAACCCCTAAAATTTTTTCCTATCCCTCCCCCCAAATCGATTTTTTCAGACCCTCCCCCTAAAAATTTTCAAACTCCTACCCTAAATTTTAAAATTTTCAGCTAAAAATAGGATATTTTTCCAAAAAATTCCAAAAATTAGCAAAAAATTGCTAGAATTTGCTTATTTAAGCTAAACACCGTTAAAAACTGTAAATTGAGACAATTTTTCAATTTTTTAACGAAAAATCGACTTTTTTCGAAATTTTTCGCCGACCCACCTAGAAAATTTTTCCTACCCCTCCCCCCCAAATTGACTTTTCGCGACCCCCCTCACCCTTTTTTCGCCAAACCAACCCCCCCTCCCTATATACTTTTTTCTGAACCCCCACCCCCACTTTTTTCGCCAGCCACCTATGATTTCACCTATGTTGTAACAAATGTAATGGAAAATTTTCTCTATTTAGCCCGTTTTTTCTTCAAAATAAGGCCTGTTCTTGTGTTTGCGCCTTTTTAAAGCGATTTTAAAGTCAAAATTTTAGAAATTTTTTTCAAAAAGACCATGTTTCGGCCAAATTTACCTAACTTTTTGGGTCCAAAAAAGAGCGGGGGGTGGGGGGGGGGGGGTAGAGTGGGTAGCTGAAAGTTCGGGGAGCGCATGTATCGTCAAAAATTTTGGGGAGGGCGTAAGGTTGGCCAGAAGTTTTGATGGGATACCACCCAAAGCATAGGTGTAATCATAGGTGTGGCTGGCGAAAAAAGTGGGGGTGGGGGTTCAGAAAAAAGTATATAGGGAGGGGGGGTTGGTTTGGCGAAAAAAGGGGGAGGGGGGTCGCGAAAAGTCAATTTGGGGGGAGGGGTAGGAAAAAATATAGAGGTGGGTAGGCGAAAAATTTCGAAAAAAGTTCGATTTTTCGTTAAAAAATTGAAAAATTGTCTCAATTTACAGTTTTTAACGGTGTTTAGCTTAAATAAGCAAATTCTAGCAATTTTTTGCTAATTTTTGGAATTTTTTGGAAAAATATCCTATTTTTAGCTGAAAATTTTAAAAATTTAGGTAGGAGTTTGAAAATTTTTAGGGGGGAGGGTCTGAAAAAATCGATTTGGGGGGAGGGATAGGAAAAAATTTTAGGGGGGGGGGGTTGGCGACCCCTCCATTTGGGGGGAGGGGTACCTCCCACCCCCCGCCATGGCTTTTTATTTAGGCCATAGCTAAGGCCATGGCGTAAATTTAGGAGGCGATGACCTAAAGGATTTTGAGGAGTTGAGGCCATTTGGCCTAAGTTTTTTAACAAAACCCTTGTAGTAAAAAAGTGTAATTTTTCAAAAAATTTTGCGCCGTCGGCGCGTCTTTTTACGTATATATTTATACTTATGTATATAGGACTGAAAATTTACTTTCCCTATATGTACGTACTACGTATATATACAGCATGAATTATATAAGTGTACTTAATTTTAACAGTGCAAACAAAACGCAACCTAAAAATTAACAAATTGTCATGTCCTAAATATTTTGGCAATGGCCAAAAAAATGTAGGTCGTTGAGGCCATTTGGCCTAACGGTCGGGGACGAAAAAAATAAACCCTGCCCCCCTAAACACACCTATGGGTGGGTGTAATTGGGGGTTAACCCCAACCCCCCAGCCATTTTTCCGAAAACCCCAAAATTTTTGGGGGGCCCCGCTCCCCCCCCTCCCAACTGAGGGGGGGGGGCGTCGCGCCGACTCCCGAAAATTGGCCAAAAAATAATATCTAGGGTACATTTTGCAAAATTTTTCAAAAGATATAAATTTTCTATATAAATTTTTGGCTTAACGTGTTTATTATCGCGAGAAATACGCGTTCATAAGTTGATAACGGTTTTATGGACTCCTAAACTCAATATTGACCTTGTTCTGGACTCAGAAACATGTTGGCAATCAAGTTTTCCAGTTTTAATACGTACGCTGTCTAATGTTAAAGTTATGTTGTTCGGCATTAGCAATGGTTGATAATTTTTTGGCGATTTTTGGCGTAAAAACTGAAAATGTTTTTGGGGGAGGTTTGGGGGTGGGTCTAAAAAGGGGCGGGGGAGGGGGCCCCTCCACACCCGGATCCCCGTTACACCTATGCCCCAAAGGAAACTATGCTTCCTTTGGTGTTGTCGAGCCACTATGTTTCATGAAATATTTTCACAAATTTGTCCGAATTTATAAGAAATTTAATGAGATTTTAATGAGAAGTCTGTAACTTTTTCTAAAACTGCGTAAATTGTGTAAAAATTGAGAAAATGTTTCCTGAAATCACGGCTTAAAAATGCGGAAATTTGCTAACAATTTGGCTCTCACAAAAATGGACGCCAGATTTTAGGGTCGCGCCCGCCGTCCAAAACCTGGCTCCGCTACTGGCTGGCACGGTGCGTTAGGGGGTGGAGGGGACCGGACACAGTGGCGGCGCCAGGGGGGCCCCGGGCTCCCCCTTTGAGATTTGGGCCCCTCCCTTTGGGGTGTCGGGCCCCCCCTATAAAAAATTTTCAGCTGTTTATATGCTAAATTTGAGTGTTTTTAAGAAATTTTTTAAAAAAATCGGCAAATTTTTGCTAAAAATCGAAAAAATTTTCCTTAAATTTGCGTAATTTTTTGGAAAATGAAGGTAAAATTTCCCCAAAAAAGGTCGCCGGCGCCGCTACTGTCCTTATCGCTTAATTACGCTAAAAATCGCTAAAACAGCTGTATACAAATTTATAAAATTTGCCGCTCCCCTATGTGGGTGTGTTGGGGTGGGGGTTGGGGTGGGGGACCCTTCCTCCCCTATATATGAGGGCCATTCCTCGACTAAAAAATTTTGGCTACCCCCACCCCCCAAGTCGGCCTTTCGACAGCTCCCTCCCCTTTCGAAAACTTTTCAAACACCCTACCCAAATTTTTGAAAATTTTTAGCAAAAAACATTACGAAACATTAGGAGAAACCGATTTTTCGCCGACCCCTCGAACATTTTCTTACCCCTCCCCATAGGATTATATACCACCTGTTTGGGTTGAGGTGGAATATGTAGAAAGTCCAAAGGGGTCTAAAAATCGGAAATTTGGAGGGACCCCCGATCCCCCCTAAACTGTATTTGCTCAGCTCACTTAGGACTTTCATTTGATAACAAATTTGACCGCTTTTGAAAAATTTCATTTTTGACCGAAAATCGCCTAAGTCCCCACCTCACCCCATCACAGCACTCTACAGCCACTTTGAGCATACAGTTCTATGACAAAAGTTGCTCAGCTCACTTAGGGCTTTCATTTGATACCAAATTTGACCACTTTTAAAGAATTTTATTTTTGACCAAAAATTGCCTAAGTCCCCACCCCACCACAGCACTCTACAAACACCATGGGTACGCAGTCCTATGACAAAAGTTGCTCAGCTAACTTAGGGCTTTCATTTGATACCAAATTTTACCACTTTTGAAAATTTTTATTTTTGACCCAAAATCGCCCAAGTCCCCACCCCACCCCACCCAACCACAGCACTCTACAGCCACTTTGGGTACGCAGTTCTATGACAAAAGTTGCTCAGTTCACTTAGGGCTTTAATCTGATACCAAATTTGACCACTTTTGAAAAACTTTATTTTCGACCATGTGACCCTCCCACCCGACTAACCCTTCAAACGGCAAAGTAGAACCAGCCCAGCAATATATGCACGTCGGACGGCAAAACGAATACCGGGAATGAGCTGGGCACACCAGAAAACCCCTATAGACAAAGTTTTGAGAGGCCAGGTAGAGCCTACTATGGACCTGCAGGGAGCGGTTTCCGACTTGACCCTCCAGACGGCAAAGTAGAACCAGCCCAGCCATATAGACACGTCGGACGGCAAAACGGATACCGGGAATGAGCTGGGAGCACCAGAAAACCCCTATAGACAAAGTTGTGAGAGGCCAGGTAGAGCATACTATGGACCTTCAGGAAGCGGTTTCCGACTTGACCCTCCCGACGGCAAAGTGGAATCAGCTCGCCTCAGCAAGATGGGTTGGTCTGACGGTAAAACTGACTGCGGGAATCGATTCTCCGTGCCAGAAAACCATTGTATGGAAGATTTGAGCTTTCAAAGTTAAATAGATAGCGAGAAATTTCGATTTTTCATTTTTCGAATTTTCGCCATCTTTGACGGGCCACTGTGGTCGCTAGGGAAGTGATGGAGAAACGCAACCTGGACCGTTAGTTAGTTCAATATATGTAATTTCTGAATATAAAAAGAAGTCAGCTCCAGCTCGTAACGTTCGACCTGATCGACGACCACAAAAATGGTCACTTTTCGCTATGAGCCGACTTTGCGGCGCCACTGCGGCGCTGTGGCGCAGCTGCGGTGCAAAAAAGTTGTGATTCTTAAATTCTTTAGAGGGTACTACTAGACCCCATAGCCCTTTAGGTTGGCCCACCGCTGCAGGTCACGTGAAAGCGGCGAACATCATGTACAATACAACCATCAAATAGGAGAAACCGGAAAAAAACATCGCCGCCATAACCGGTCCGGGGCGCAACTTTTTAACGGTAAGTGATACGGGGCTGAAACGTCACAGACATACTAAACTCGATGTGCGCTACAATTTGCGCATGAAATCTGCGCAGGATTTTGCGCAGCTTCTGCGCAGCTTATTTTACACTGTCTCCAGCCACTTTTCATACATATTATAGGGGTCGCTGCCGCGACCCCTATGATATAGATTTTGCTAAAAATATGACATTTACAAGTGAAATAAAAATCAGGTATATACGTATATTTCAACATTTGTGGTCTTTAGATAGATTAACAAAAAATCAATATTTGGTTAACAAAAAATCAAAATTTATTTGAGGACCCATGGATAGATGATATCTTAAGCCGACGGCGCAACACTTTTCAGGGAAATTCGAAACTGCTAAAAATGAATTAAAATTCGTTCCTTCAAGTTAAAATTTGAGTGTGATTTTTGGTGTGTCCTTTAAAACGTGTGCAAAAACACAGCAAGAAATGAACACAAAAACAGTGCTTTAAACTTTTGGGAAATGAAATGTCAACGCCATTATTATATACGTATTTTCTTTAGAGAGTTGAGCCTCAGTTTATGCTAACATGGGACGACGTATCAGGGCTCAGAGGAAGGGAGCTGGTAGTGTGTTTCGATGTCATGTAAAGAATAGGAAAGGAGCCGCCAAACTCCGAGCTGTTGACTTTGCTGAGCGACATGATTACATTAAAGGAGTCATTAAGGTATAGAACTAGTATATACGTACGTATCTATATATCTAACCTACGTATAGTGTTGTATTATGTTTACCTTCGTGAAGATGTGAAAAGATGTGTACATGTAGTATATCATAGGGGTCGCGGCAGCGACCCCTATAATATGTGTGAAAAGTGGCTGGAGACAGTGTAAAATAAGCTGCGCAGAAGCTGCGCAAAATCCTGCGCAGATCCTGCGCAGATTTCATGCGCAAATTGTAGAGCACATCGAGTTTAGTATGTGTGTGAAGTTTCAGCCCCGTATCACTTACCGTTAAAAAGTTGCGCCCCGGACCGGTTATGGCGGCGATGTTTTTTTTTTTCCGGTTTCTCCTATTTGATGGTTGTATTGTACATAATGTTCGCCGCTTTCACGTGATCTGCAGCGGTGGGCCAACCTAAAGGGCTATGGGGTCTAGTAGTACCCTCTAAAGAATTTAAGAATCACAACTTTTTTTGCGCCGCAGCTGCGCCACAGCGCCGCAGTGGCGCCGCAAAGTCGGCTCATAGCGAAAAGTGACCATTTTTGTGGTCGTCGCTCAGGTCGAACGTTACGAGCTGGAGCCGATTTCTTTTTAAATTCAGAAATTACATATATTGAACTAACTAACGGTCCAGGTTGCGTTTCTCTATCACTTCCCTAGCGACCACAGTGGCCCGTCAAAGATTGCGAAAATTCGAAAAATGAAAAATCGAAATTTCTCGCTATCTATTTAACTTTGAAAGCTCAAATCTTCCATACAATGGTTTTCTGGCACCGAGAATCGATTCCCGCAGTCAGTTTTACCGTCAGACCCACCCATCTTGCTGGGCTGGTTCCACTTTGCCGTCGGGAGGGTCAAGTCGGAAATCGCTTCCTGGAGGTCCATAGTAGGCTCTACCTGGCCTCTCAAAACTTTGTCTATTGGGGTTTTCTGGTGCGCCCGGCTCATTCCCGGTATCCGTTTTGCCGTCCGACGTGTCTATATTGCTGGGCTGGTTCTACTTTGCCGTTTGGAGGGTCACGTCGGAAACCGCTTCCTGGAGGTCCATAGTAGGCTATACCTGGCCTCTCAAAACTTTGTCCATAGGGGTTTTCTGGTGCGCCCAGCTTATTTCCGGTGTCCGTTTTGCCGTCCGACCCACCCATTTTGCTGGGCTGGTTCCACTTTGCTGTCGGGAGGGTCAAGTCGGTACCGACTTACAAGAACACCATATAGGACTGTGCATGGCCTCTCAAAACTTTGTCTATAGAGGTTTTCTGGTGCGCCCAGCTCATTCCCGGAGTCCGTTTTGCCGTCCGACCCACCCATTTTGCTGGACCGGCTCCACTTTGCCGTTTGAAGGGTAAATCGGGTAGGGGGTCAAGTGGTCAAAAATAAAATTTTTCAAAAGTAGTCAAATTTGGTACCAAATGAAAGCCCTAAGTGAGCTGAACAACTTTTGTCATAGAATTGCATGCTCAAAGTGGCTGTAAAGTGCTGTGGTAGGGTGGGGGTGGGGACTTGGGCGATTTTCGGTCAAAAATGAAATTTTTCCAAAGTGGTCAAATTTGGTACCAAATGAAAGCCCTAAGCGAGCTGAGCAACTTTTGTCATAGAACTGCATGCTCAAAGTGGCTGTAGAGTGCTGTGGTGGGGTGGGGTGGGGACTTAGGCGATTTTGGGTCAAAAATTAAAATTTTCAAAAGTGGTCAAATTTGGTACCAAATGAAAGCCCGCATCGAACTGAGCAACTTTTGTCATAGAAGTGCGTACCTAAAGTGGCTGTAGAGGGCTGTGGTGGGGTGGGGTGGGGACTTAGGCGATTTTGGGCCAAAAATTAAAATTTTCAAAAGTGGTCAAATTTGGTACCAAATGAAAGCCCGCATCGAACTGAGCAACTTTTGTCATAGAAGTGCGTACCTAAAGTGGCTGTAGAGGCCTGTGGTGGGGTGGGGTGGGGACTTAGGCGATTTTGGGTCAAAAATTAAAATTTTCAAAAGTGGTCAAATTTGGTACCAAATGAAAGCCCGCATCGAACTGAGCAACTTTTGTCATAGACCCACCCAAACTTGCTGTGTCCGATTTATATACTTGCTTTCTCAACCGGAATTTAAACGACAGACATAGGCCCAACACACATATTATCCCCTTTTGTGCGGAGCATTTTTGTTACTTGTATATAATATATAATATATTTGATAAATCGTTGAGAGTCATAGATACCAATAAGTGTGTACGTATCAGTTGTACAACAAAAACTTTTCGAGGACAGTGATGCTTGTGAACCCTTTTAAAACATCACATCCAGTTTAATTGCCCCTTTGGGTAATTTTGAAGTTATACCTATTGCTACAAATTCTTCGAATTTGAAATGAAGCAAGATCTCCCTGTTGCTATTTTAATACCATTATGGTGCATCCAGTTACTGCTCTGCTTCAAATTGTTACGCACATACAAACGGTATTTTTAGTGTTCTGTAGTTCCCCCGGGCGGGAGCCGAGAGCGGAATTTTTTGGTGCGTACATAATAACGAACGAAATAGTATATATTTTGACTTTGCCGAAAAAGAAACGCGGACATTGCTGAAACTTGGATTTTCGCTAAAACTTGGACACTTGAAAGTTTTCTGGTTTATATAATTTAATTAAACGATTTTTAAAATACTGTATGTACGTAAGTATAATAGTACGTACATAAGTATAATTTACGTGTTTTAGGATATTATCCACGATCCCGGGCGTGGGGCTCCCTTGGCCATCGTTGCCTTTCGGGATCCCTATCGCTACAAGACCAGAAAGGAGACCATGATCGCCTGTGAGGGAATGTATACTGGACAGTTTATTTACTGCGGCAAAAAAGGTGAGACAAAAGCTGTGTACACTAGATTGTCGTATTTTATTTAAGACATACGTAATAAGGACAAGCTTTGTTTTGGCAGTTTACAAATCTGATGCTTGCGTAGTAATAAATAACTTTGTTTATTTCAAAGTGGCAGGTGTTCATCGTTTCACCATGTATATACAGGCGAAAAGTTACTGAAGCAAAACACAGAGTTTGCTACTTACCTTTCGCGAGTTTATATATATACCTGGCCCATGACTTATTTTTAGGCGATGTTTTATGGTTGGGACGCACCCAAAATAAGGGGAAGCATTATTTGCAAGATTAATAGCAGCCCAAAAATAATAATTAACAACTGACAAATAATTGATTTTTTTGTGTTTTTAAGCCAAAATAGTGCTAATTTCGTAAACATTCGGCAAAACCGCACAATTCTTTTGACAATTTAGGGTAACAATAATTGGTAAAATTTGCCAGTTTTTGGAATTATAGAGGACGTCGGGATTGATGGCATCATTTCGAATGGGGGGAAGGTCTCCGACTATATATAATAAATAATAAACTAAGTATCGGCATCGCTATCGCTGTTTAGATTTGCTGCAGTTGTGCCTGTGCTTGCTTGTGTTTCAGCCACCATTCAAGTGGGCAATGTGATGCCAGTTGAGATTATGCCGGAAGGAACCGTCGTGTGCAATCTGGAGGAAAAGACGGGCGACCGGGGCCGACTGGCTCGGGCCTCTGGCAACTATGCCACCGTCATCGCCCACAATCATGATACGAAAAAGACCAGAGTTAAGCTCCCCTCAGGATCCAAGAAAACCGTCTCCTCCGCTAATCGAGCTATGGTTGGTACGTATATATACAACGGCCGGGTGGTTTTCTGTTATGGGGTTGTAGTGCCGTTTGTAGTAAAGTGTTTTCGTAGTTTGTGTGTGTCCTGCCTTCCGGAAAGGTTTAGCATAATTTAAGGAATGGCTGGCTGATTTGCTGGTCTGTTGATCAGCAACATTGTTATTACACAATATGTCACGTCATGCAGTGATTGTTAAAGTGTTGTCGAAAGAGGTTGCTTGCTGCATCTCGCTTGTACGATTCATGTGAAGGTGGGTGTACAGCAGAAATTTTCTTACCTGGATTTTATGACATTTAAGAACAACAGTTTGCGGCAATGTGGCCAGTTATATTTTGCTGTGTCACTTCCATAAAATAGCGATTTTTTTTGGTGAAATTGTACCTTGTAAGTGCGCTACGAATCATCTATCAGCTACCTTCCATCCAAGTGAAATTGTGACTAATATAGTCTTGATCATAGGTTAATGCGGTGGGTCTAGGCGGAGGTCCAAGCCTCCCCTATGGACAAGGTACAAGCCCTATCATCGTCGGGGAGGGTAACAAAAAATGGCCAAGGGGTAACCAAAAATAGCCGGAAAAAATTAGTTTTTACAGTAAAATTAAAACATTTACGGCTTAACCGGAATTTTTTAGCTAAAACGTTTAATTTTTCGGGAAAATCGGGCAAAATTCTGTAATTTTTTCCAGAAATGGAAAATGTTTGCAAATTTTGATAAAAAATTGCAAATTTTAATAAAATTAGAGTTAACTTTTCGAAAAATTTTACTAATTTGTTCTTGATGTTACACGCCCCCTGAAAATTTTTTTCAGGGTACAAGCCTCCTCAAAAATTTTTTGGGACAGGCCCCCCCTTCAGGACCCCGACCCTATGTTAATGTATGATCTCTTGATGTAGAAATAGTGCCATTGTTTTGTTTTGTAGGTATTGTTGCGGGCGGCGGTCGTACTGATAAGCCCATGCTGAAGGCTGGTCGAGCCTACTTCAAGTATAAGGCTAAGCGCAACTGCTGGCCTAAAGTTCGTGGTGTCACTATGAATGTAAGTCAAATCGTTTCGTCTCTGTTTTTTTGCATTTGCATTTGGGGGGGAGGTCAGGGTACGAATATTCAGTCGATTTTGTTTTGGGACGGAAACTGCTTTTTATCTGTTTCCGTCTATATTCAGTAGTGAAGTTTTGGTTTGCAAAAATAACTAGGACCGGCTGTATTCTATGTTCATATTAATTATATATCTAATTTTGTCCAAGAATTTTGATGTTTTTTGATTTTTTGTTTGTTTGTTTCAGCCTGTAGAGCATCCTCACGGTGGTGGTAACCATCAGCATATTGGTAAAGCTTCAACAGTTAGACGTGACGCGTCCGCCGGTAAAAAGGTACGGTGACTGCGATTTTTTCCTGATTTTTTTATTCCGATGCGATTACATCGTGTGTGTACATATGTGTGTGCGTGTGCAATATTGGTAACTGTTGAGCGTTTGAATGCCTCAAGACAGTACACTTTATCTGCAGGCAAGAGACGTAATGTCCGTACTGTCATTTGTTACGGCACAGTTTAACTGAAAATATTCACGCTTTTGCTAACAAACTGGTCACACCACTATGATTTACGATAGTGATCATCAACTCTGTTTTAATTTCTGTTCCAGTCCAAAGCACAAAACGTCTTATTGTACAAGATCATCGACAAACTATGCAAATAAATACTGGCAAAACTTTCGGAAATTTTTTACTGATGGCGCATTGAGTGTTATTTTATCTCAGGTCGGTCTTATTGCTGCCCGTCGTACCGGACGTATCAGAGGAACGCGGCCTGAAAAGAAGGAAAAGACTGAAGATTAGACTACAAGATAAAATTTGTGATCATTCTGTTAATACCAATTTTGATGTTGTTCTTATTTTGATGATGTTATCTGTTATTGAATAAATAACTGATTGTTGGATTGATAGTGGGTTAGGACAGAATTGGAAGTGGGCCGCAGTTTGACGGTGTGGTACTCGTGGACCTCTAGACCGTACGACCCACCTTCCCCTTAGATTTGTCCTTCAGTAAACAGTCCCTTGAGTAAGCACAGAAAGCACCAAGTTAACGCTTTAGCGTGCAGTTGAGTCGCGAATGTCTGAGATTTGGAGGAGTGACCGAACTTTAGTTGAATATGTTTCAATTTTTTTCACTAGAAAGTCGAATTTAAGCTTCCAGGTGTTGTCTAAGTTGCACATGCTAAGGCTTGTTTTCTGTGTCGGACCTTCGCTTTACAGTGGGTCAAGTCTAGTGTTTGAGGCCGGCCGGCCTAAGCCGGCCGGCGGCCGGCCGCCGGCCGGCGACTGTTGCTCGCCGGCCGGCCGCCGGCTACCGGCCGGCCGGCCGGCCGGCGGCCGGTGAGGCCGGCCGGCTAACGGCCGGCCGCCGGCTGGGATACAAATCTCCAATCAGAAATTTACAAAATAAAGAAACTAACCGTAAAATGAACTCCAAATCTAGTTATCTAATTATCTAGCTAATTTTCTATGCTATGCTGTGCTATTTTTCTATGATAACATTCGAAAATAAATATCTTACAAGTTATAATACTGCACTGCAAATTGCTTTAGGCCGGCAGCCGGCCGGCCTACGGGCTCACCGGCCGCCGGCCGGCCGGCCGATGGGCTCGGCCGGGCCGGCCGGCGTTCGGCCGGCCGGCAGCCGGCCGGCGGCCGGCCGGTGAAGCCCCGGCCGGCCTCAAACACTAGTCAAGTCGCCTTCATCAGGCCCGGGATCTGTCCGAGAAATTTTTACTGCGGGTTCTGGTATTTGTAGCGTGGGAAATTTTTCAGATTACCTCCCTCCATGCTAAGTGGTCAGCGAATGAATGCACCTAACTTGTATGACTGTGTCTGTAGCACATCATAATGGATGCTTTCATCTTTGTTTACCTCTAGAAACCCCAGTTTTCTCGAGTAGCATCCAAAAACACCATATGCAGGCAATAGACTAATGCTCCTCAGCAACATGTCTAAACTCTCTTTTCTCAAAGATACACTGTTAAAACTAAATTATCACTATTCTGACATCCATTTCTATCTGTCCTTTCTTCCTAAGATTTCTAAAATGACTAATCGAGCTGAAATCTGATATGGGTTTGTTTTCGACCACGCTATATATAAGTTTCGTCAGCTCGGTATAAGCTTACACTTAAGCTACAACGTAAACTCTTACAAAGCTACTGAACAGCGGAATCGAAATACTGAGGTTAGATTCGTGTTCAGCGGCCCAGAAAACCCCAAAATATAGACAGCTATTCAGAGAAATCGAAGACAAACATTTTTCGGTTCCCCTTGTTTGTTCCCCTCTTGCGAATCGAAAAAATCGAATCTTGTTAAATCGAAAAATTCTATATATATTTGAACTCAGCGTGGTCAAAACCTACCCGTAACAAATTTCAGCTCGATTGGTCAAATTTTAAGTAGTTTAGCACTGGAGGATAATCTGGAAAAGATCTCACATGTGGTCAATATGATTGTTGGCTGCTTTTCTCTCGAACGAAAGGACCAAACGCAAAACCCTGGAAAATAGGCCTCAAAAATCCTGAAAAATTGTCTCCAAATTGCGTTTCCAATTGCTTGCATGAATACAGAGAAATCCGTGTTCAAACAATTCGGTAGCCACTTTCACAATTTCCCATTTTCGTTGTTATGTTCAGGTAGAGATGCTGTGCTCTAGACAGCGAGCTCTCCGTTAGGTACAACATGTCACATAGGGGAATAAATGTGAACAATATGTGACCCACCTACCTGTGCTGTTGACGCTGTAAACATCTGTCAATATTTAATCTTTCGAAAATGGTCAATGTTTGACCTCCAATTTTTCTCTTATCTCTTAAACCGTAACGAATCGAAGAATACACTGAAGAGTTAAGTGTGTCTTGCTAAGAGCATTCGAATGACTATACGTTTGGCAGCAAAGTTGGAAGTGGGCGTGGACCAATTTTGAACGTCAGTAGACAATTTTACACTTGTTTCGGGCTGATTTCACAAGATATGTATCACCCACCAATCCAATCTTTCTTTCTTTCAAATGCTTTGTCTTTAGTTTTGCGTGTCCAAACTAAAATATTGGTTTTATCTTGATGGTCAGATCTAAGGTTGTGCCATTAAGGTGCTGGTTCGCGTTCGCGTATATTTGGCATTAAATGCGCATTTGTAGTTGAAATTCATTTACATCTGCTACAATAAGATGATTTAGCCTAGAAAATATGTCAGAAAAGTCGAGGCGTGAAAATTTTAGTTTTGGAGAAATTGGCATTATAAATACTTTATAACGTTAACTATGGTAACCCTACACTGCCTGCCTTGTGTAGTACTGTGCAGTGGCTGATTTCGGATTTCGGTACGCGACAGAAATTATTTTTTGGGCCCGGTTCGTATTTTTACGACTTCTACCAATGCTCCCTCCCCTCTCCGTCGCCGGAGGAAAAAAGAATGCGAAGATTGAAGAGGAAGAGTTGATTTATTACACGAAGATGGTGAACGGAAATGAAAACGGAAATTCTAGTTTCTTCTGATTAATTAAAACGTTTTGGTTTGCCGACTGAATCTGAAATGATTTTGAATCGTCATCTGCCAAATTGAAGCAGGTTTTGATTATTCGACTGAATTTCAATGGATTGAACTGAAATGGACTACTGAAGCAACACTGGTTTACAGTTAGCGGCGGTTGCCAGAGACGGTTTTGCTCAAAATTGTAGTAAAATTACAGTAAGTTCCCTCAGATTATTCTGATGGTCGACAGCAAAACAGTGATTTATTTTCAGAAACTATACAGTACACCAATGATTCTTATTTGGCGACGTGGCGCCCAATTACCAAATATGCAATGTTTTTCTTGGTACTGTCTCCTCAAAAATGTACGTTAATGTTCCATCAAGGGCGGATTTTCCGACATAGTTAAGCGGTTCTCTTAGCTGACTTGAGCACTGATCAGCCAGTTCATCTGTAACCACTATTCCCAGACAATAGGAGCGGCTGTGTTTGAACCACTGCTGAGCACAATCCCGGACTCCTTTGATGTCAATAGATCCTGTATTGATCACTGATAAGTGCCGAAGTCTCACGGCGTATTGACCGACTGTTTGCAGTCCCGAATTAGTGATCAGACGACATCTGTCCAGATACAGCTTTTCCAGACATCCCGTTTTTGATACAGCTGCAATACCTAAATTAAAGTGAAAATTTCAATTTTTCCAGATTTCAATTTTTCCAGTGTTTTATATAATATTAGAATTAATGGCACGAATGAAATTACGTAAGAACAATTTGCGGAAGTTATTTTCTTTTTCGTTCTATCGTGATGTGATTTTGGTTGGTGTTAATACAGAATCAATTTATCCTCTTGCCTATCCTCTCAGTTAGTTTCTGCATAATTTGGAATTCTGTAGTGTACATATGTAATTTGGGAAATATACGGTAAAAGCAACTTTTAACCTTCATCCGTTATCAAATTTCGTCCCTCAACGTTCAAAACTGAAAGATTAGGGCAATATTGAGCAATTGCTACTAAGGCGGCATCAGTAAAGAAACCGTTAGCTGATCTTCTTAGTTCATCTTGGTTTCTGGCGACGGAAAAATGAAGAATTGACAGCTGTGGACAAGAGGAAACAATTAAAGAAATTGCGTTGTCATTGTTAAGCGTGCTGTGTCCTGAAATTATATTATTAATTAATTAATTAAATTAATTTATTATGTACATTTACACATAAATTATAGACATTATACGAACATCCCAGCATTTAGAGTTTTGTACATTAGTGATGCAGCATACTAAATTCAAATTGGGCTCAAACCTTATTGGGATGCATCCAGTAAATCGAACCATGGCTTACTTTTTCACCTGCTGTTTCATCGCATCATCTGCATCATGGATGACTTGTCCCCAGAACAAGAAAGGTGTTGTTCTTTGATTTCAAATTTTCGAGGGGCTTTCGCCTGCAGACCAAATTAACGATAATTTTCGGAAAGTTAACGCCAATTGGCTTAATTTGCAATGTTCCTACAATTTTATTCAGACTTGCAACAAAATATTGAATTTTAGGAAGAAAATTCATGAGTTTTTCCAACTTTCATGAAAAATTATTAACTTTAACTGAAAAATTCCGGCCAGACCTCAAAACTTTAATGTTTTAAATTTTAGTATAAAAACTAATTTTTTCTGGCCATTTTTGCTTACTCCTTGACCTCGGTGGTGGTAGGACCTTGCCCGGGAGGGGGACTGGAATTCACGTTTACCTACGGATGAAGCAGAGGTAATTTAATATATTAATCAGCGCAGATCGCCTAGAACGTGGTTCCATGATTTGAGTATTACCGAGTTTTAGCTCAACAAGCTCTGACAATTGAGCAATCTTTGGGACAATTTCTGGTTTTCCTGGAAATCCACACAGCATAAGTCGCTTCAGTTTTATCAAACGCCCGATAATATATTCTAAACCAGCATCCATTCCTGAAAATAGGACATTTAAGAGTTAGCTGAAATAAATGCAACAGAAACTACTGAACATCCTTGTGGTGCGTGACCTGACAATATCTATTCTTAAAAATCGATCTCACTTAATTCGATAATGATTTACAAATCCTACCAAAAATTTAATATTTTTTAAAGAATAAGTACCATTAGAATTTGTGCTCATTGAAAATGTTTCCAGTTTCGGACAACAATTGGAGAGACTGAACAAACTGTATCCAGTCAGCGCTTGGGCGGCATCAATGTAGACTTCCTTCAGTGTTTCTGGCCACAATTCTCGAACATCTCTTATCTGTAAACTGCAGTCCACACCGAGTTAGCAGAAATAGTTAATAAAACAAATTACTCGCTTAATTGTCTATCCCTGCAAAAACCCAATCGAACTGACCGAATATTGTAAACTTAATTTCCGATTGAAAGATGTACTCGTGTTTTAAGGCGAAATATAATATAGAAAAGCTGTGTAAGCTAAAAGCCAGAAATTATGTAAGCTATCAGGGGCCGATGTTATCAAGCATCTCAACCCGGGTTGAAACCTCAACCCGGGTTGAGATTGGGGTTGAAAATTTCGACCCAATGTTATCAAAATTGGGTTGAATAAACCCGGGTTGAAATAGCGGGGTTGGGGTTGAAATTTGGGTTGAGTTCCAACCCAATGGTATCATTAAACCCGAGTTGGAAATTAGGGTTGAATTTTGTGTTGAAATGGCTGAATCTCAACCATGCTCAACGAGCAGGGTTGAGATTTGAACCCGGGTTGTGATTTTAGCTCAAGGGGTCCGTTTGAGTTATTTAGATGTATTGATTAGTCAGTTTCAAGGAACTTTCAATTCTTACTCCATTTTGATTACTTTTCTCAATATTAATATTATTGGCTGTTTGTTATTAACTTTCGAAATGCTTGCTGCTTTGCTTGCTGGATTTGGAGAAGAAGAGGAATTTATTTTAACTCGACGATGTCGAGTCGAGTATTCCGTGATCGCCGCGACCCCTTCGATCTGTATTTGCATGAAGAAATACCGAATACCTCAGATACCGAATTTTTTAGAGCAGGCATTGAACGTATTATGAATTTGTTCCAAGTTACTGCTGCCACGACTACCCATCGCATAACCAAAACAAAGCACAGAACGGGATAAACAGTGGCCGTTAGAAAAACGGGTTGAAAATGGGGTTGAAATTGGGGTTGAAACAACTCAACCCGGGTTAAGCTAACCCAACCCCAAAAAAGATTGATAACATAGGGTTGAGCGTCGGGGTTTAGCCAACCCGAAAATTTTAGGGTTGAACCCAAAAATGGGTTCAACCCGGGTTGAACTCAACCCAATTTTGATAACATCGGCCCCAGCACGCAGAATTACGCATTTCTGTCACATCATTCAACAAACGAAGATAATGAATTTGTCATTGCCACAATCATCAGCTTAGTTTGAAAAGTTTTCTTGAATTCTTGATGCAACCATATTAAGGTTTTTTACTTGAGCATTAAGACTATGAGAAATATCAATTGATTCCAGCACAGGGCAGTGTTCATAAATGTCCAACAGACCCGAATGAATGCAACAATAGTGCGCAAAGGACCAACAGAAGTCAATTCGTCGAACTTTCCCCAGATCAATATACTGACACATATTATGTAGATGGTCGTTGAGCAGATACATGCTGGTGAAATGTAGTTCTTCCAGATTTCTAAAAAATAAAATAAAAAACAGAAACGAAACATTCTGCACTGGTTGCGCATTATTTATATGGGGGTTATGGGGGCATTTATATGCCATCGGGTATGGGGGCATCGTTCGTTGCAGAACATGTCCGAAAGCTGATAACAAAGGGTATGGTGATGCTTGTCATACTCTTAAACCTTTGGTACAGTCTGGTCCTTACTTGCAATGATGACCAATAATTTTGAACGTTCTTTCATTGACCCGGATCACATGAGTTTCTGGCTTGATGTCAGACAAACTGAGCACTCTCAGGTTCTTTCCACACCGTCTCAAAAGAAAATGAAGGGCCTTATTGAGCATTCTCCCTGAAAAATTAAAATACCTAATAAATTCAAGTTAAAGCTACCTCCTCTCGGGCGTCTCAGAACTTTTGAGAGAATGGTGTTGCACAAACACCTCTATCAAGATTACTAATTATTATTCTTATTGATTATTAATTCCTACGATTAATTAATTATTACTTCCATTTGGCTAAAGATTTGGCTAAATTATCCATTTGGCTAAAGATACTATTCCTACGATGATTATTTGTTCTTAACAAGTTTTGGAAACACTTGTGAGCCATTTCACTATCATTAACGTTGCCAGATAGGAAATCGAGATGCAATTTACGTCTAATTTATCAAGTAATTTAGAGTTTTAATTGTTGAAAATACTTTATTTTTAGGCCCCCGCTGTTGCTCTTCCATTATTCATCTTGCTGCTGGCTATTAGTATCAAATTATTTAAAACTTGAGTGCCTTGTAAATGTTCAGCACATGGGTGCGAAGAAAGGTATGACACAAGGAGTTGTTTTAAGGTGCTAGTTTCCTTATTTTTGAGTCTTACGACTTTAATCCTTTACTTAAATGGCTAAAACTTACGAAATAACCTATTTCCGTGATTTTTGAGATTCGGATTCCGGAGATTTTTGGCAGAATCGAAATTCGTACTTTTGTGGAGGGTCTTTTTCTTGGTTTGGGCTAAAACGTCTCGAGTAGCAGGAAAACTCAATGCGAAGTTGTGAAATTTCGTGTTACCGTGCATTTAGTCGATTTTCTCGATTTTAAGACCTGCTGAGCCAAATCCAAGAAAACGTCCCTCGGCCCATATGTCCTTCATATAGTAGCACAAAAAGAACTTTTGGCCGATTCTTCACTTTTGAGAAATCGATGTTCAAAAATTTTTGGTCTATATTCATCCTGTTAGATGTCAGCATGCCGGAAAATTTCTGCTATTTATTGCTAATTTTGCCAGTTTCGTAAGTTCATATGAATGTACAGATAATAAGCTTTAAAACGATGTATATAGCTCTTTCCAACTCCCGAAATTGCGAAAGTTATAGCGTTTCAAACAATCGCCAGAAAAGCACTGCACAAAAGGATACCACCACCTTAAGGTGGTGATTCCTTTTGAGCACATATTGTTGTTTGGCGGCGTAAATCAAGATGAAATTTGATGAAACTTTCCGAAATAAGTTCTTTTAGCGTTCTAACACACTCCGCGCAATCCCGATTCAAAAATTCGAGAATAACGGTCAGAGTGGTTT
>JASAND010014134.1:0-55906 GCA_030248195.1 Trissonchulus latispiculum
CAGCATGTACCCCTGCCCACAGGCTCTTCACACACCCAGTTTGAGCCCGATCGGTCCACTCCTCCGCTGGCCACAGGCCAAACAATGTCCAGATTATACACATTGCGTCAAATTTTCCCTATTCTAGGGGGAGCGCTAACGCGCTCCCCCTAATGAAAAGACAATGAAATTTAATTCTATGGCATACGTACAACGTGTATGAACAATTCAGTAGACACTATCCTAAAGTTTCGAACTGGAGTTTGATTGTTACAAAGACATCTATACATCATTTTATGGACACAAATGTTGTAATGTTCTAATATATTTTAATTCATCAATGAAAACTAAAATTGCATTCCAAAGATTCACTAATTTATGATTTATTAATCAAAACCAACCGTCGCAATAACCAGTTTACTTCGGCCGGAACATTCCTGCAGACCACGTACACTGAGTCACCCGGCATTGGCTTGCAGTCAGCATTCTGAAGGTACGTATGTACAAATAATTTACAATAAAGAGAGATCTTAAGAAAAAATCTTTGAAAAAATCAACAAGAAACACCAATACGTATACGACTGTAAAAAACGAAACGTTTTCAGAGGTGAGAAATTAATGCAGTACCTTACCGCTAGAATGGTAAACAGGTAAACAAAAACTATAGGTTCCAGGAAAATCAATAGCTATTATACACACACCGACAAATCCAATGTAATTTCAAGTTTCGTCTTTTTAGCTCCTGCCTTCGTCAACTGACGTCGGCTGACAAGCGAAGCGGGAAAAGGCGAACCAGTGGCGCACGGAAACGGGATGATTTCATCGGATAAATCTGCCATCCCCTAAAAAACAAAAACTGACAAAAAGTTAAAAAGTAATTTAGAAAAGCTGCATAGTCAATTCATGAAACAAAGCAAACAGAACAATACATCCAAAAATCCAATACATAACTGCAATCAGGGGCCGATGTTATCAACGTCAAAACCCGGATTAAATCGCTAAGCGGGGCTTAATTCATGTGTTGAAGATAGCAAAACTGCCTTCTCTCAGGCTCCCGAGTTTGCGGTCCATGAGGGATCGCAATCAATGACAGATCGAGGCGGCAGTGATACTACATAACAGCAGCCTCGCCTGGTTAGGCTATATCATAATGTCAGTGCCGTCAAGCTATGCTTGCCTCAATTGTTTTCTTTACTATAGAATTGCTGAGGTAGATGCACTGATGTCTGATGAGGCGGGCGCATCATCTTCAAAAATTGTGGCTTGAGGGTGCCCGGGAGGTGCCACGTCGCCAGTAAGCTGGTTTAATGTCACTCACATCCTCGGAGAACGTCCAATGGTCCGTGTCAGTTGACGGCGTACTGGTAATGTCTAAGACAGCCGGTCGGTCGCACAAGCCATGGAGGATCAGGACCCACATCCCCCTTAGACCTAGTCGGTCGCTTCCTTTTGGGCCACTTGATCTGGCTGCAGCATCCGCTAAGTAATAAACCTGCCGAGACTGACCCCCATGTTGCCTCCGGGCAGAGTGGCCGAGAACAGACAGATAGACAGAAGATAGCAAACTAAACCCGGGTCAGTGATTTATCCCGGAGTTCGGTCTGGATACCGGCCCTGGACGGTCCGAGGGCACTCTGTCGCATAAACTATATATAGTTTCGTGAAAACTCCACGCCAAATTCGCCAAAATTGCCGAAAATAGTTAATTTTCGTGAAATTCGCGTAAAAGGTGAACTGTGTGAAAAAATAGAGTTGTTAGAGAGCTGTACTATAACTACTGCCACAAATCCAATCCAAACTCAGACACATTTAACTGTTAATCAGTCACCAACCTGTTCAGACTCCAAAAACTCCACCGACAAATAGGGTGCCAGCGGGGCAAAAATTTTCAACTGAGATACACCACCACCCACAGCACTGGCTGGATCAGAAGAATCGTCAGCAGAATCACAAGGGATCTCCAGTCTTCCCAGGCTGCCCTCAGGCCAGCTGCATTCACAGCGCCGGCTCAAATCATAACGAATTCCAGAAACCTCAGTCAACGAGCACTTAAATCCAGACGACAATATAGGTGGCGGTGAAGGTAGCAGATTATGGTCGCTCTCAGCTGTTAAGCTGACATTGTTCAATTTCTGTTCCAAGTCACTGGTCGTCGAAAGTAGTTGAGATGTCTGTAAGGCGGGAGACGGCAAAGAATTGGACAGGACTGTTGGCGACCCGGATTTCGGTTGGACCGGCGAAATTACAAGAGCTGCTTCGGAATCCGGAAAAGCATCGGCAGATTCTTCAGATTCTTTCATTGATTTCAGTCGGTCCATCAGTCCCTCCATCCATGGTTCAGCGACCAGCTCAGTTCTTAAAAAAAGAAGGACGTTCGTATTTCAATCAATTTATAAACTAATGAAAGTATTATCATCATGAATACGTATACTCACAAAAGCTAATTGCTTTCCTAAGAAACGATAGTAATACACAACATATTATACTATTTTTTACAAGGACGTCAACAAAATAAAGAAAATTGTGCGTGTTTAAAGAAAACTTAATTTAAAAGTATAAAATTAAATGAAGGAGTCGGCCACTTCAGAGAGTCTCTGGCTGTATTCATGATATGAAAATATGATATTCATGGTAAATTTTGAAAAAATTTTCCGGCTTCGCCTAAATTTAAGTTAAAAATTATTCAATTTTTGGCTCAGTCACAACACATAGCTATTTTAAAGCATTTTTTGAAATTTTCGTCCTCCCCTTAAGAACTAAGGGAAGGGGGCGCCCCCCCACAAATTTTGGCCTAGGAAAAAAGCCACGGTAACAACCCAGAAACAAGACCACACTATCAATACACAAGTAAAATCCTAACTTACCCAACTGCATCATCACACAGGGCACAGTCGTAGAAAGTTCTTGCACCAAGAGCCAGCAGGCGGCGTTCTAGTGTCTGTGGACATCGTCCATAATTCGTGTAATTCGTGTCACCAAGACCTAAACAAACAAAACGCATAATCAAACTATTTTACAGCTATAGCAAGGTTAACAAAAAAATCACCCCGAAAATTCGCAAAAAAATCACCCACCTACAGGTTTAGTAACAAGCCGCAACTAGAAAATTTTTTGCGTGGTAATAGCCAGAGGTCCCAACCTTAACAAACCGACCTTCGGACAACTCCGGACCAAAATTGAAAATTTTGCTATTACTCACTACGGACTTCGCTTAGCTAACCCATATTATGCAAGTAACATGTCCACACTCTGCACTATCTAGCCCACAGGTCGACATACATAGCCTACACTCAGCCTACACCGGTGTAGGCTGGACCCACGCACTACGCAAGTCAATGTAAATGACTACGCAAGGCAAGCGAAGCGCGCCGACTGCGAAGATACGCAGGACCCGCGACGCGAGAGACTTTAGTGTATGCGCCGTCTTTAGTGCATAGTACGTATACAATGCGGACTACGTGCAGCGTAGTTTTTAGTTTGTAGTACGCGGACTACGCACTACGTAGTTTTTAGTGTATAGTGCGCGAACTACGCACTGCGTAGTCTTTAGTGCGTAGTACGCGGACTACGCACTGTGTAGTCTTTAGTGCGTAGTGAGCGGACTACGCACTGCGTAGTCTTTAATGCATAGTACGCGGAGTATATAAGAAGCAACGCAGGCCTGGCTTACTTCTACTGGGGGTGGGGGGGGTGGGCCCCCCCTTCGGCGTCCACCCCCCCCCCATTCGAGGATCCCCCCCCCATAAATTCCGACCTCCCCCCCATAACCCCAAAAATTGCCATTTTTTACCATTTTTTGCCAAAATTTTAAAAAAATTTTCCGGCTTCGCCGGATTTTTACCTAAATTTCCACTATTTTAGCTTAAAAAACACCCAAAATTAGTTATTTTTTAGCGATTTTTAGCATTTTTTACGCAAAAAACCTGAAACTGTCAAAAAATATGCCCCCCCATCCTCGGTGAGCCCCCCCCCCCCTCGCGGGGGGGCTTCGTCGAACCCCCCCCCCCATATCGCCCACCCATAAATTTTGGCCTAGAAGTAAGCCAGCAGGCCGAAGCAAAAGACTGCGTATTGTGTATTGCGAGCTTGTTGTTGGAGTGTTTAGCGTGAAATTAAACAAAGGTTACACGGTTACAGGCTCCCCACGCCCACAATATCGAACAAACATAGTATGTATTGACAATGGGTTTGTGGTTGGGGCACACCAATTTTGGTTCATTATTGCTTCCCCCCCCCCCCCCCGAAAATTTGTACCCCCCCCCTAGACTGGCTTACTTCTAGGCCAAAATTTATGAAATGTACAACAGTGTACATGTTGTACCCTGCCAACCAATATGGGGGGGGCGCGAAGAAGCCCCCCCCATCGATGGGGGGCTCACCAGAAATGGGGGGCATGTTTTTTGACAAAATTTTAGGTTTTTTGTGTAAAAATGCTAAAAAATCGCTAAAAATAACTATTTTTGGTGTTTTTAAGCAAAAATATTGGAAATTTAGGTAAAAATTCGGCGAAGACGGAAAATTTTTTGAAAATTTAGGCTAAAAATGGTAAAAAACGGCAATTTTGGGGTTATCGGGGGGAGGTCGGAATTTATGGGGGGAGGTCGCCGAATGGGGGTGGGGCTCACCCCCCCTGGGGTTTTTTTCCTGGGGGGGGGCGCACCCCCCCACTTTTTGGGTCCCCCCCACTCGTTCCCCCCCACTTTTTTGGGCTTCCCCCCCACTCACAAAATGCACAGGTGCCCAGAAATTGCCAAATTTTTAGGATTTTTGGTCAAAATTTTCAAAAATTTTTTGGTCGAAAATCGTCTATTTTGGTGCCAAAACGTAATTTTTGTGCACTTTTATGCTTGGTTATAGCAGTACGTATATGTAGAAAACAGGCTTTTTATACTGTATTTTTGTCATTTTTAGAGCATTTTATACCCCCCCCCCCACTTTTGCACCTCCCCCCCCCCTCGGGGGGGGGGGGGCGTCCCCCCCCCACTTATTTTTGCCTAAAAAAACCCCAGCCCCCCCCAAGTAGAAGTAAGCCAGCCTAGCCGAAAAAAGTAATAAGGACTACGCAACCGTCGAGACCAGTGTAGGCTGCCGACTCTGACCTTGCCGATCTCTGATCTAGCCATATATTGGATACCTTGCCATGACCTCTGGGCTGGCCCACGGTGGGTTATTTTTTTGCGAACTTTTTCGCAAAAAAATCACCCACAACTTTTTGTAAAAAGGTGCGTGGTGGCTTCTACAGCAAAACTAACGCCAAATTCGAGCTCTGCGACCCCGAAAACCTATATAGCACATGTTTTTTGGTACTTCAGGCCCGTCTGACCCACTCACCAGCTGTTAGGCATGACCCAGACCCTCCGGACCCATGGGGTGGTCAGGATCACATATGTGGGCTAAAGCTACATGAAAACTAATGCTAAATTTGAATTCTACGCCCCGAAAAACCTATATAGGCGCGTTTTTAGGCTTCCTGGGCCTTGAAATAAAATTTTTGACCAGTCACGTGACCCTGACCAAGGTCACGTGACCCTGGGCCAAGTCACGTGACCAGTCCAGATGCAAAATTACTACACCAAATTGTTTGCGCTGTGCTTACTAGAGCAATAGAACACCAAATAAGTGGATTCCTAGCTTCCTGGAGTCATTAAACAGTGTTAAGAGAATTGCCCGGGGTAGCCACTTTGGACCCAGGGACCCAAAACCGAAATTCGAAGTTAAGCCTACCCAAAAAAGACTTCGGGGTCCAAATTTTTTGACGTAATAACTCTATGGACTATGCTCTATTTACGCATGAAAAGAAAATTTTCGTAGCTGTATCCTGAGATTAGATCCGTGGGTGATTTTTTTTTGCGAACCCGTGATCTTTTTGTGAATTCGTTAACAAAAAAATCACAAAAATTTTTTATTACTCACGCTACACAAGAGCTATCGGCATGAAATTTGCAGCATATATAGAGGGGGTCATTACCAGTTGTTGTCATACTAAAATTATTTCGATCGGACTTCGTTTGCGAAAATGGCAGCAAAAATTCGATTTTTGATTTTTTTTATTAACCTTGCTATATGTCCTGGCCTTTTCCTACAGGGGGGGGGGGGGGGGTGGGGCGGCCCCCTCCCAAAATTTCGTTCCCCCTCCAGACGTGGGTCCCCCCCCAGGATTCGGGCCTTCCCCCCCAGAACTTTAAAGTGGCCGGAAAAAGTGCCCGGTTTTGAGGGTAAATTTTGAAAAATTTTTCCGGCTGCGCCGGATTTTTAGACATTTTTAAGCATTTTTCAGCTATTTTAAGCTTAAATTTAGGTTAAAAGTAGTTAATATTTTAGCTCAGCAGCAAAAAATAGCCATTTTTAAGCATTTTTGAAAAAATTTTCTTCCCCCTCCAGAAATCCGTGCCCGGGCAGAATCCCAGACCTGGGGGGGGGGGGGGGGGAACCGCCCCCCCCCCGACTTCCCCCCCCAGAAATTTTTGCCTAGGAAAAGCCAGATGTCATGGATTAGTGTGACCGTTTCAGTGGAGACGGGATCTGGCTGACTCACCTCTGGCTTACTTCTAGGCCAAAATTTATGGGGGGGGGCTGGAAGAAGCCCCCAGGGTATTTTTTACAGAGGGGGGGGGCGGGGGGCCGCCCCGAAATTGACCTTCCACCCCCGAAAATGTCTTCCTCCCCCGAATACGTACGCCAAAAAGAAAGAACGCTAACGCTTAAATGTACATACAGTACAGACAAGGCGGGGGTCTGGGGGCGGCAGACCCCAGCAAAAAATTAGGAGAATTTTAAAATTTTTGGCTCTCAATCGCAATTTTCCAAGCATATTTGGCTCAAAAACTTTTGCGTACTGTGGCCCACAAATGCAACGGCCCAAACATTTTTAGAAATTTAGTGACTCCGTGACTTAGATGCCACTACCCCCGTCATGGTCAGGTATCTGTAGTAAAAAATTAACCAAATCAAACTTACCCAGCAGAGTAAACCTCAGTTCACTAAGCCAATCTGTGGGTAGTGTTTTCCTGTGCAGCCGACGATAGAACTTGGCCGCATTTTCCGGTGGATCGCCATCACCAGTACTGGACACAACGAATATAGCGATCCTTTCTTTCTCAATGAAGAACTAGAATAATAACAAGTCCTTGCGTTAGCATTTGCACAAATTGTATATATATATATAACTATTTTTGGACAGATCAATAACCACCAAATGACTTCAAAAGGGCATTCAATAAAATGATTACCAAATTTAAATGAAAACTGCAGTCGTCCTCACTGCAGCAGTAAATTTTGTAAATGAAATGGAATGTGCAAAATAAATTTTCAAGACCCAATCTCACTGGCATTTTTTAGGGCTTTGAAAGTGAGGGGCCTCCGAAAAGTGGGGGGAGGGCAAGCCCAAGGTATCAATAACAGTAACAAAAATATTCCGCACAAAAGGGGATAATATGTGTTGGGCCTACGTCTACGTATCCTGTTGAGAAATTAAAGCAAATGAATCCTACACAGTAAGTTTGGGTGGGTGGATCCATGGCGAAAGTTTGGAGTTCGCTTCGGTTGGAGGCCCAGTTCGTTTCGGGCTTTCATTTGATACCAAATTTGACCACTTTGAAAAATTCTATTTTTGACCGGAAATCACCTAAGTCCCTACCCCACCCTACCACAGCACTCTACAGATAGTTTGGGTACGCAGTTCTATGACAAAAGTTGCTCAGCTCACTTAGGGCTTTCATTTGATACGTACCGAATAGGACCACTTTTGAAAAATTTTGTTTTTGACGACCCAAACTTGTCTTCTATGCATATTTTTGTACGTAGGTCTGTCTTATTACAGAACAGAGAATGAACGCACATCTTTTTCAATCTTGTCCATGCAAAACAACCGAGGCTCAAATCCCAAGGCATCAGCTTTTTCTACAATTAGTTCAGCAATAGACTGAGACTGGCCAGTTTGTGAACCGTAAATGACAGCCAAACAGTCACAAGCAGATTTCAATCCTTTGTGTCTCATGGTAACCAATTTAACGTCTCTATATAAATCTAGTCTATACGTAGTCAGGTTATCTAAAATATAACTAACAACACAAGCACATAATAAGCTTAGCGCTAGCGCCGTGGTAAGCAAATTCTTGCAAAAATGACACCTTTTGAGCAAACGCTAACTAAGTTTTGGACTTACTGGACCTCAAAAAGTGTTGGAGGTTCGAGGACGTTGGGTAGCCGAAAGTTGGAGTGGGAGAGGGCCATAGGTGTATATATATATATACAGCAGGCACGGTTTTTTGTGTCTTTACTGTGTTTTCGCACACTTTTTCTTAGAAAGACACACTTAAAAACACACCGAAATTTTGAGTTTCAAAAGCAAAATTTTATTAATTTCTTCAAAAGTTTTGAACTACGGAAGACTGTTTCCAGAAAAATTTTTGCCCCGTCGTTAGTTTACTTTAGGAAGCATATAAATCTCTAGCATTTCAAAAGAAAAATATGGGTTACAAAATTAAAAGGTTGAACTGTTTCCATTGTGGTTTTTACCGATTTTTAAAAAATTTTTTAGCTTCTGGGGACTCCGCCCCCAGACCCCCCGTTGCAAATAAGATTTTCTTCATTTTAATACTATTCTATAAAATTTGCAAAATTTTTCATTTTTGTAAATTTTGCAAAATTTTTCAAAAATGTTCAAATTTTTGGCTTAAAGTGTTCATTAGTGCGTGAAATACGCGTTTTCAACAGTTTAATGGACTTTTTGACTCAATATTGACCTTATTTTGTAGTTAGAAACATGTTGGCAACCAAGTTTTCGAGTTTAAAACCCCTGTCTAATGTTAAAATTAGTTAATGGTTGGATGTTTTTTCGCATTAGCAATGGCTGAAAATGCGATTTTTGGCATAAAAATAGGAAAAAATTTTGGGGGAGGTTTGGGGGGGTCTTGGGGGGGGGGGGTTTGGGGGAGGTCTAAAAAGGGGGCCCGCCCCCAAATTTTGGGGGGAGGGGGCCCCCCCAACCCAAATCCCCGTTACACCTATGGTCAATACCAGCTGCTTTGGTCCAGTCAATGGAGAGCAAATGCCTCCTTAGTCCTTACAATACGGCTATGAAAGCGGATGTGCTTTAACAGCACGTCACAGACCGGAGGTGTGGGTGGGTGAGAGGCACGATCAGGCTCGGCCACTGAGGATTTAGCAGCAGAGTCCGTTCAGCAAGCAAGTTTTGTCAGCCAGCCAGAAATTTCAAATACTGGCTTTTTCCTACAGGGGGGGGTGAATAAGTCTACGTACTCAAAAACTACGCGTATTGCATTTTACAACCTATTTTTTTGCGTTTTTAACTATTTCCAACCAATTTTTTCAAATTGTTTCGGAAAATTTTTGAAAAATTCCAAAAATTTTGGCAAAAAGTTGGCATTTTTCTCCTGTTTGGACCCCATTTTAGGGGGGGGGGGCGGGGGGTCTGAGCTCGGCGTGGGGGAGTAGTAAGTCGAGGTCGAGTATGGGGGGTGGGGGGTCTCACAGGGGGTAAACTGTAGCCTGGTTGGTACACATATGCCCCCTTCCCCCACCTCCACTTTTTTCGCCAAGAAAAAGCCCAGGGACCCGACTCCCCCTTTGCGATTTGGGCTGGGCCCTCCCTTTGACAGGTTCCGGTTCCCCCCCCCACACACGCAGAATTCAATTGAATTCCCCAAATTTTTAAATTTTGCCTGCGGCGCGCTTGCTGCTTACTCTTCAGTCTTCACTTCTGTATTATAATTCAAGTGAAAATTTGGCCCTTAACTTAAAAAAGTTTTATATTTACCCCCCCCCCTCCCCGAACAACGTTTCAGCAGGCCCCCCTTTTTAAAATCCTGGATCGTATCCGCCACCATAGGTGTGGCTGAGCAAAAAATCTGGGGGAATCCCCCCACCCCCAGCCATAGGTGAACCAGGCTACAGTTTGCCCCCTGTGAGACCCCCCCCCCACGGAGAGGCCAGACCCCCCTCCCCCCCTACCCGACCTCAACTACTCCCCCCCCCAAGCCGAGCTCAAACCCCCCTCCCCCCCTAAAATTGGGTCAAAACCAGGTAAAAAATGCAAAATTTTAGAAAAAATTTTTTCCAATTTCTGAAAATTTTTGAAAAAAATTCGAAAAAATGGCTATAAATCACATATAAAGAGCTAAAGATGGTTATTTATAGCAATTAAAAGGTAATATACGCAATTATAAACCACAATCTGGGCTAATTTAGGCATATTTTAGCACAAATTTGTGAATTTTCAAGCCCTATTTTCGCATACGAAAACTATCGACAGAAGCTTTTGAGTATGTTTTATGTACTGTACATCGAAAAAGGAGCATTTTTAGCTAAAAAAACTTGGGTACAGTTTAGGGGGGGTCCCCCTCCCCCAAATTTCGGATTTGGGTGGGGTCCCCCGAGCCAAATTTGGACCTTCTACTCCCCCCCCCAACCCAAACAGGTGGTACACCTATGCCCCCAGCCCCATAGGTGTGGCTGGGCAAAAAATCTGGGGGGGGGTTCCCGACGGAGGATGGGGGACCCCCCCTAATTTTTCGATTTTATGCCATTTTTGACCACTTTTTGGCCAAAAATCTGGGGGGGTAGCAAAAATCCGAAAATCTGGGGGGGGGTCGCCAAAATTTGTCATTTTGTTGGGGGGGGGGGGGTCCCCCCCCCTAACACATCTATGCCCGGCCCCCTGTGTTCGCCGCTGCCCTCCCCCTCCCCCTTTTATCGAGCGGGGACATGACCGTCCCCGGCGGCAGCTTCTATGTTTGCGATTTTTTGGCAAAGAATTCACTTTCAACAGTTTCTAATACTAATACACTTGAAATATTGAAATTACTTGCTCATTAGCTAGTATATATACTACATAACAACCCGTCCTCTAAATCTTAGTTTAAACACACGGTAATTGCAAGGTGTCTGCTGTGTTTAATTAGCTCTAACCTGGCTTATGCAGGAAATAACGAGACAAATATATAATTTGATTTTGTATGAACACACCCCATAACTACAAAATATGGGATTAGTCCTACAAAATACTACAAAATCAGGAGAATTTTGTACTGCTATTTGCTGATTTTGTAGTTGATGATGTCTTGCGATGTTCTTGGCCGTAATTCACCCTGTTGGTTGATGACACCCTCCCGCCCCCTCCCCCCGCCAGCTCTGGTTTCCATGGCAACGGTTCTGTCAGATTTACATTCGGGTAGCGTGGTAGAAGCTGTTGCAAAAATTGGGAACTGGCTTGTAAAATTCTGCAGAAATCCAGCATTATTCCTGAAATATGCAAGCTTTGTGCACATAACATGTAAATTTAAGTACACCTAGGTAAACACCAATCCCCCCGCGCCCCAACTTCTCAATTTTCAAAATTTTACCTGGAAGTCAAAACAAAATTGAAATTTTGTGCGTAAATTCCATTTTTTAAAAACTGTCAACAAATGTTGAATAATTCCTGATTGTAAATTGTAAATATTTTATTCTTATCAAAATTGCTACCAATTCTGTTACTCAGTTTGGCTATGTACCAGCAGAGTGTAATCCCGCTGATATTTCGTCACGAGGTTGCACTATCAAAACTTTGAAGCATTCCGAGTTGTGGTGGCACGGTCCGACTTTCTTGAGTCTGCCCCGTAGGGAATGGCCCAAATTTGTTGCAACCAACGAAGAAGCACTTGCTGCTGCCGAAGTATTTACTTGTACAGCAGAAATTTCTAATTCTAACAGCGCGGCTATAGGGCTATATGGTATAGAAATTGCCAAGTTTTCCTCACTAAGAAAGCTACTTCCGGTAACCAGCTGGGTGAAACGATTCATCGAAAACCTTAAGGGCAACGTTTCCTCTACGAGAAATCCATCGGTCGCTTATCCAATGAAGACGGGTTATCTTTACAATATTTGAGAAACGTTTTTAAAAATGACCATTTTTAGCCAAATTAATAGTTAACTTTGAGTGTCCAAAATTGTGAGTGGTTGGTTGTTGGGGGACGGGGATAGCAAATAAACTCAAATCTCCAAATTTCGAGACGCCGAAGATTTGACAAATTTTTAGAACCTTAAGGTGGCACTTGCACTATCGGGATTATAGATATAAAATTTAGACCGATAGCTCAATTTTAAAGAAATCCCAACTAAACTTACTTTGGTTGGCGGGGCATCTTTTGACAAAATTTCGGCAACGGAGACCACATGCTTGGCTAGCTACCAGTATGGCTTAAAATTTCGAAATTTTATTAAAGCTGCAAACGACAACGTCGAATACACTAGGTGAAAGAGCATAAAAAGCCCGTTACAACGATGTGCATATCTCTCCTGTACGTGGTTACAATCAAAAGTTACAGACGGTTGAATACATGACAAAGTTACGTTTACCATTCTCAACGCGAATGCCAATGTAAAAACCTATCGTTCGGAAATGAATTTTACAGGGCTTTTCACGTTGCTTTTGTGTTGGATTTGTTTATTATTTCATGAAATACACTGTGCGACTTATTAAAAGCATAATAATTGCGTAAAACTGAAGCGATTAGTGCGAAATTTTTCAATTTGATTTTCTCATAAATGTTGCAACCAAACTCGCTCAAATTTTGCATGCACGTTTATTTGACGGGTACGCAGGGGCAATTTTTTTAGTTTTTGTTTAAATCGCATATTCCGTGAGATATTGATTTTCAAAGTTTTCGAATATTCATAAAATACTCAAAACTGCATAAATCGAAAAACTGAAAAAATTGCCCCTGCGTTATGTTCATTTACGCATTTGCGCCAAATTTGAGCTAATTTCATTCAGCCGTTAATGAGTGACAGCGTTTTGAAAATTTCAGCTTATCCCTTTTGTGTAAGTCGCAAGCTAAGCACTGGATTATTCAAATTCTCCATATTGCTAGCATTTAGCACCAGCTACCTATGCTGAAAGTTTGAAATAGATTCGTTGGAAGATAAACTCAGGAGAACCATTCCCGATAATGCAAGCGCCCCCTTAAGAATAGTGTTGTCATCCGGGCCTGTTTCGGGCCCGGGCCCCGGGCCGGGCCCGGGCCGGGCCTGGCCCGAGCCCGGCCCGGATCAAAATTTGATCGGAGCGGCCCGGCCCGGATTTTTTTCGGGCCCGGCCCGAAACAGGCCCGGATTTTTTCCGGGGCCGTTTCCGGGCCAAAGGAAAAATTGATATAAATGGACAGAAAAACACCAAATTTTTCGGAGAATCCTTGAAACCAGAAGCTTTTTCACTTCAATTGAACTGAAAAGTAGACGTTAGATAATAAATATCATGTATTACTTAAAATCATCGTTCTTGGTTTGGCAGTTTTACTCCGTTAGAGCTCGATGCCGTTCTCGAATTATACCTATGTAAATCGGGTTCATTGAAATGCTTTCAATGATATGAGATTGGTGAGTGATGCATTGCATTATGCCTATTCGTTTATTGAAAAGACGTTTATAAAAATTCAAAAGACAAACAAGGGAAGTTATATACAGTTCATAATAAAGCGTTATTTTAGATTAACAGACATTGCAAAGTTAATGCCTATACATTATTGTATATTATTTTTACATTTATTTCCGATTACTTATGTTTATTATCTGCTAAAAACTACATCAAAAATCGTTTTTACTAATTTTGACCATTCGGGCCGGTTTCGGGCCCGAAATCCGGGCCGGGCCTCGGGCCTGTTTCGGGCCCGAAATCCGGGCCGGGCCTCGGGCCGGTTTCGGGCCCAAAATCCGGGCCGGGCTCGGGCCGAGCCTGGCCCGGCCCGGGGCCCGGCCCGGATGTCTAGGAACGGCCCGGCCCGGGCCCGGCCCGGATTTTTCGCTAACGTGACAACACTACTTAAGAAATACTGTACCAAAAATTCAAAAAACTGCCAGATAACTAAAAAAAACTAGCGCTTCAAGCCAGATTAGATCACTGCAGCCATTGCCAGTAAAGGCCCTGCCTGGCCGACGTTCATCGGGTAGAAGACCTTCAAAAGGGTTAACTAAATCTTTTAGCTGCGGGACGGAGCGGTTCAAAATTGACGGTGGTTGGTGGTTGGGGGGCGGGGATAGCAAACAAACTCAAATCTCCAAATTTCGAGTCGCCGAAGATTTGACAAAATTTTTGAACATTAAGAAATACTGTACCAAAAATTCAAAAAACTGCCAGGTAACTAAAAAACTGGCGCTTCAAGCCAGATTAAATCGCTGCAGCCATTGTCAGTAAAGCCCCTGCCTGGCCGACGTTCATCGGGTAGAAGACCGTCAAAAGGGTTAACTAAATCTTTTAGCTGCGGGACGGAGCGGTTCAAAATTTCCAATATATCCAATTTATCAGAATATTTAGCAGAATATCCAATTTTTTGGCTTTTCTAAAAATGTTTTCGCAAAAGATACACAAATTGGCAATTTGAAGTAAAGCAAAACTAGCATTTTTCTAAAATTTTTAACTGCAAAAAGCCTGCCTACGAACAACTTACGATGAATTTAGCTTCAATCAATATTGAAAACATTAATGGTTTTTTACAAATGCTTGACTGTTTTTGCTTTTTACTGCCTGCACTACGTATACACGCTCCTTTCATGATGCTGTAACTAGATGCTTTAACTAGACATAACAAGTGCCAAATTAATCTTTTTAAACATTTCCATTTAATTGCCAAAAACCTCTAATTACAAAAATCTGTATATGAAAAATTTACGATTAATTTAACTTTACTCTGTGGTAACCAATGCTAATGGTATTTACAAAGGCTTTGCCTTTGAACAATACTGCAGTACGCATACACGCTTCTTTGTTTATTATACTGGCTTTATTCAAAATTCATGAAATTGAAATGCAATTTACACGAAATGCGCTAACGTTAGGTGCTGATGACAAATTAATCTTTTAAACATTTTCATTACGGATTTATCGTATGGCTAAAAATTCTCCAACATCTGGGGGGCGGACCCTCGATGCTCATTTGCAATTATCTTTTCAGGGATCAGTAGTTCTCAGAGTTTTCGAAACAAAATGTATGTTTTAATATTTACTATCTTTCTTCTCACTAATATTAATTTAATAACTATTTCATCAATTTTTCATACTTTAGTTAGTTTGACCATAACATTGTGTAATGAAATAACTTTCATTAAATGTCAAAATTGGTTGCGATTAATTATTTGGTTATTAATATGGAAGAGTGAGTGAAAATCCAATCAGTCTATGATCTTGTGTTCAAATAATGTATGAGGTTTGTTTCTCTGATCGAATGTCCAAGCTTACGATTGTACAGATGTTTCGTATTTTATGAAAATATCAGAGTTGCCAGACTGAAACCAGCAATTAACGTCCCGGTCTTTACCCCAAAGGTTAAGTTAATAATAGGAGCAGATTCATTTAATCACTTAGTAGGAGCATTTCATCATCAAAAAATGCTAAGAATAGCAGAACGCACACATAAAACTAATACCTAAATCAAATAATTGATTGATCATAGTGACTTGGCAGGAGATCTAGTTGAAGAGTGGGTACTCTTCTTTGATCTGGAATTGGTCCGGGATGGGACCTTTTCATTCGTATTGTCATCCATGGCAGTTAAGAAATCTGTGCCAAAACAACTTTAGTTCTTAATTGCAGAAAAGAATCATGCAAATTTGTGTTTATGATTGTAGAAATTCCCTAAAGTGCAGTTTCAAGGCCATAAAGTGCCCAAATATTGGAAGATAGTCACTTAGGTAGGCTTAAAATAGGTATATAGGTAGTCATATAATGTAAAATGAACTTATTATCTGTTAGCTAGTGTTTATATTCATTGATTAGTAGTAATTAGGCCTTAATTAGTTAATTTTAATAATTTTTGGTTAGAAAACAACTTAGGCTCATTGGAAAGGCAATTTTCTCCCGATCCCAAAAATTCAATTCCCATCTTCCAACTCCCAAAAATGAATGAGTGAAGTAAAATGAAGAGAAAAGAAAATGTTTTAGTAAGATTACTTCTAATTGGGTAATCTTACCTCTTTAAAAGGTTTACCTCAAAATTTGGATTATGTCCTACGGAGGCACTTGTCGCTTTCAGGCACCAACTGTACTACAGAGGCACTGTACTACGCCGGCACCTTACTGTCCTATAGAGGCACTCTACAATCCTACACAGGCACTATGCTGTCCTACAGGGGCACTGTACTACAGTACAAAGTCATGCTACTGAAATCTTAGGTTTTAAAACGTTAATTTTACTGAAGATTTAATTATTTTAATTTTGCGCAAAGGGTTGTTAAATCTTGAAAATAACAAGACAAAATTTCATTTGAAGAAAGCAAAAATCGAGATATTACCCCAATAAACGTTGAACATTGTCCAAAAACTGCAAAACTTTTTGATCTACATTTAAATAATAATTTGGATCGGCAGGGTTTAGCTCATTTATTCTATTCATGAAACGTACAAGTGCACAAGTGTTAATTTGCCCTTTGACCTGTATTATCTGAAGACTATTGGTTGGAAATATCATGTGACTCCTGGTTCAATGCATACAGTTTCATTTTCGTTTGTACTCTATCTACTCTAAGATTAATTTCAGTTTAAACTGCAACCGTTCAGGAAAAAAAGGTGCCTCCGTAGTACCAGGTGACTTTATAGTGCATAAAGTGCCTGCATAGGACACAAAAGTGCCTGCGTAGGACACAAAAGTGCCTCTATAGTACAGGTGCCTCTGTAGTACTCAGAGTGCCTCTGTGGTATTCTGAAAGTGCCTCCGTAGGACTATAGGAAAATTTGGTCCCCACCCACCTTTGTGTTAACTTTGGGAAACTCCCTTTTTCATTGTCTGGGAAGTCGTCTACTTCCCAAACAGCGTAGTAGTGGGAGTACTACTACGTCCATTCATTCATTCTACGTGAGGCTTGTCCTCACTTGAACTCTAGTTTGGGCCAAGAGGCCAGGAGAGAATTGCCTCTCCAGAAAAGAGTTAGTACACACTTTTTGTGTATATAGGTAGGTCCAGAGGGGGCTTAGCCTCCTCCGTAATAATTTAAAATTAATGAAAATTTACGAACGTAGGTTATAACATACGAAGAATAATATTCTGTAATTAGTTGTAGCTAGAAAATTACGTACGAATTTTTATGCACATTTTTTAGCAATTGCTCCCTACCCTACTTCCCGACACTGGTTTCTGGCAATAGGGAGCAATTGCTGCTAAGGTTGCTGTGTTGGCTTCTCTTGTTTGTGGCCAAATGTTTACCTGAAATTTCAAACTAGGGGCCCAGGACAAGAGAAGCCAAAGAAAATGAAGAAATTGAAAACGGACGTATAAGTTGTGCCCAAAATTGGCACTTAAGAATATTTTTCTCCTAACAGGCCGGGATTGGCCTAATTTTTGAGCCCCATTTGAGTTAATTTCGTGAAAGTCGAAAATTAGGTCCGAAATTTCCCCCTTTGGTTACGTTTACATGTTAACCAAAATTGTATAAAATTTCAGAAAGTTTCGAACCCCAAAATTAATCAGAAAAGTAGTCAGCTGGGGGCAATATTTCGCCATTATCGTTAATCTTCCCCTGGCTGACCACCAGGCTCAAAAAGAGCCAGGATCCTGCAATGTTAAAGGTGGCAAGCTTCTAGAAAGTTCTGGAACTTTCTAGAAGCTTTGCCTTAAATTCAAAGCTTCGCCGACCAAATCGTGCTGTCACTGGGCTGTCAGAGAGCTGTCAGCCCAGTCACAAAATTTTGAGACTCACTCAGTGTTCGCTGAGAGGCGGCCGTAGTCGGTCGCTGTTTTCCCCTTCCGAGCGCACATCCTTATAGTGGGCTGTGGTTAGCAGCACCTAGGATTGTGCGCTTTCCCCCAATTCTAGGAAAAAATCTAGAAACTTTTCTGGCCTTCCGGCCAGAAAAGGAATTGAGTTTTATCCGCGAACACACTCAATTTGAGGAGCCATTGGGTCTTTTATGCCCGGCTCAACCTTGCTGACTAGGAAAAAAGAAAGATATTTGCTATTTTTCGGCCCCGAGCCATTTTTTATATTTATGCGGGCAAGAGGCCCATTTTTTCCTTTTTGCCAAGTGACGGCCTTAGAGGCCAAATTTTTATTCTGAAGAAGGCCCTCGTGGCTAAGGGGGTTTTGTAGTTTACGGGATTTGAGTGGGGACCTCACCTTTTGAGCTTGAGATAGAGGGTCCCTTAATTACGACCCTGGTTCTTATTAAGTTAGTTTGTCAGGATCTTTTCACCCCACAGCCGGCAATTAGGTGTTGCCGGCCATATTCTGTAATGAAGGCGCTCAAGATTCTAAAACAACTGTTCGATTCGATTCCCGCACCATAACTATGTACTAATGGGTTTTTAACCCATTTGATTCAGGTGCGAAGTCGAAAGATCTCCTGCCTGAATATTCTGTCGTGCCTCTGGAGAGATATTTGTGATTAACCTGTTGGAATCAGTTTTCGGGAGCCGGAAGTGCTCAGTCAGTTCGTACCATTGGAATCAATAGTTGGATCTATTAGCCGTAGGTGATCTAGTCTATTTGGAAGCGTAACAGGATCTTTGAGGCAGAGACAATTCGTACCAGCATCAGAATCATTTGGTGGTGTTTAAAACCGATGGTAAAACTGTGAAAATTGTCCGTAAACTGAAAGTTTACTCCTGATTCTTGAACATTGTAATCTTGAACCTTGCAACCTTATTTCACTTTCTAATTAATTGAAAATTATGATCTCCGTTCTTCTTGCCCTACTGGGGGTGGATATCTCCATTGCTCTGCTTTAAAAGTTCAGTTACTATCTGATCTTAAGAAACTATTAGTGGAGAAGAAACCATAGAAGACAGATCTAAACTAATTAGAACTTTAACTTAATTGTTTAATTTTAAACGGCTATCTCCCGGCACCACCCCAACCTCTCCGAACCTTGTATTGTCTGATCCTCTTGAACTGGAGTTGATCTGCAGGAACCTCCCCGATAGCAATCTCTAAAGTGGGCTGTGGAGTCCTTGTGACTATATTACAGCAACTGGGAGCTCACCCAAGGTCCGAGCCCACCCTCAATTGTATTAATATTACTTATTATTATTATTATTGATTAATATTGGTTTTTCGTTCTTTGGTACTGTAAAGGACAGATAAAGAGAGTGCACCAGCATAACACGCACATAAAGCATATAGGACACCAGTAGTTGAAGTGAGTTAGGTTATAGAGACGAACCTGAACAGGAGTAGAGAAATAACGGTAACCTGAAGAAGAGTCTAGTCCTTGGCTGAACGTGCGTAACCTAATATAACATTTGGGGTAAAACTAATTTAAAATTAACCAAATCCATCCTATATAGAGAGGCTGGCAACTCTGGTATATTGACTGTAAATAGCAATTGTCAATATACTTATATTTATTACGTCATTATATTATACGGTGTATTTATTATTATTATTACATCTAGTAATCGGTCTGCCAGTAATTGTAGTAAGTATATTAAACAGACTTGGAGAGCAGTGTTTAAACGAGACTGTGGACCAGTAACCTACAGATCCGATAGTGATCTTCCGTATAAACAGTAAGTTTTTCTCAGATCTCAATAAGAGATCTGACTAGAACCTCTCATAGAAGAGAAGACCTGAGTTTGTGCCTATGATCTGCGTGTCAAGGCCCTCTATTTGATTTCGGCAGTGAACAAATAGAGCGAGAATCGACCCCTCTCGCCGTTCGCTGTTGTCTACAGACTAAACCAACTCACAGCAGTACCCCTAACCAGGTTGGCCGTAGAGATCCCCGATTTTGCCAAACTACCTTTCGGGAATCTAGTACATAAGTTTGTCTAACTAGACAAACGTGCTGACCTTCTGTGTAACTGGAACTCGTCTGACCTAAGTAAAGTAAAGTAAGCCAACACGGTTTAATAGCAAATCATATCAAATCAATCAGTTTGGAAGCGGAATAGATCTTTGGGTCAGTCGGTTCATTACAATTGAAACATCGGAGTATGCGTTTCAATAATATCAGAAATTATTCACGATAGGCGTTAGATGCAACTGATGTAAAAAAATTTTTTAAATATTTCCATTACGGATAATACTGTAATTGCAAAAATTCTGAAACTTCTGGGAGGATCCGCTCCCCCGACCCCCGTCCCGTATATTGGACGCATCTATTAGGTGTCGTGTAATCGTGCATTACTGTTGAGCAGCATCAACTTTTTGAATAGTCTTTCATAAGATTAAATCATTTAACACTAAAGAAAATAGAGTTATGAAAATATTTTCATTAAATAAAATGTGGTTCGAGTACAGAATGTCCCCCCAAAGTTACAGTTTATGCCCCGGTCCGATCGGTTGGTGCTCTCATAGTAGGGAATTGTTTTTCATATTTTATGTTTTATTTTTTCAGCTTGGGTGAGTTGGGTGAGCAAAAAGTGTAACTTTTTGTGATCTGATCCTCTAGTTGGCAAACTGTGGGCCTTCGTGCTAGACTTTCGCGTTTTCAGCTTGGGTGAATTGGGTGAGTTGAGTGAGCGAGTGAGCAAAAGAGTGACTGAGATCCGCTCCTTCAGATAGCAGAATGTGGATTATTTAAAATAGTTTCAAGTTGAGTGAGCTGGGTGAGTTGGAAGTGCCAATGTTTGGAGTGTTAAATGCATTCCACTTTTCCACGAAGCCGCATTATGGCAATTCCATCATATTCAGCAGCCAGAATGTCACGGTCACGGTAGAGCTACTTAATCTTGGTTGCAATTTCTTCCCAATTTAAGTCGTCTTAGCCCCTTTCATTGGTTCAGGTCCATCAGGAACTTGAATATTATCATTTCTCTTCTGCCGCGCTTTATTCAAATCGGATTTAAAAAGGTCTGTTCTGTTGCAGTTGCAGTGCATTTTGTCTACCACTCTTATCTGCATCTTAAGTAAGGCATATATATATCTTTGTAAGGCATATATATCTCTTTGTTTTCATCATCTGCCACTTGCATAACTAAAGTACTCTAAGGTATTACTGACCTCACGAAGATCTACAGTGCCTGGGGGTTCGTATTTGAGCAGGGTTCGAGCGAATATCCTTTTGAAAGTTGATTTTGGTAACTTCGTGAACGGGTCAGGATCCAGCCAACAGCTGGGATATTTACTCCGACAGTTACCCCCCCAGGCCCGCCCCCAGCTCCCAAAAATGCAGTGTAAAAGTTACATCTAAAAGTACGAAATGCTGAAACGCCGCCAAAGTTGACACCAGGCAAAACAAAAAATTTGGTTTATTTGGCATGAACAGGCTGCGTCAACTATTTCGGCACCATAGGATGAACACCCAAAAACAAAAGTAAAAAGTTTACATTTTAGTAAAAAAGTTACAGTACCAAATCTTTTGATTTTGTTAAAGTCAAACGCGCACGGCACAGTAGTGACTGCATTTTCTAGAATAATATGCCAACCAATTTTACCTGTCCGGAAACGGTCTAGTTCGTAAGCAAAAATTTCATCTGCACCAACTTTATATTGTGTGGTGAGTTCAAACATGACAAGACGGATTAGCGATACCAACGCTACGCTCATTTTCGATGGTTGGCAAATACAAATCAAAGTACATTTTTGTGGTTTCCCCTGGCGGAATGATTCCATCCCAATGTGTTTGATCAGGTGGCTACTCCCTAATATCTCTAATTTCCTTCTTGGCATACAAATATTCTGTGAACAGCAAAGTGCATAGTTTTCTCTCTCAGCATTCGGTGGCTATTTGTAGGTTTGCATCCACGTAGAAAAGGCGATGTGCAATGTTATTTGCAGAGATGTTTAGAGCTTGCACATGAGAGATCCATTAGCTTTTTTCATTGCTGCTCCGCATCTATTTACTTTTTAGATATTGTATTTAGTTTCGAAATGAGCTATAGAACACTTCGAACGGTTTTGATTTGAGTAAGTTATCGTTTGCCGATTCGTAAAATCTAAACTTCCAATCTTTGGCTAGTTTCAAGAGGAATTGGAAACTTTGCGCGACTGTAACACTTTATTCCTGGACAAAATCATCTCAATTTTTCAATGGATTGTGTAGGGCACTAAGGAGTATCAATGGGAACAATTTGAACGAAATCGGTGAGGGTAGCATTTTTAATTCAAGTTGCCCCTTCTTAAGATGATTAATAGAATACTGGACACGCTGGCACGAATTTATACCATATTTATTTATTTTATAACAATCATTTATTTCATACTATTATTTATAGCACTGCATCAAACAAATCATTTTTCCGGAGTTCCTTGTTCCCACCATTCCAAGTCTTTCTTTTCATATTAATGCTTAATATTCGGTTTTTCTTTGACTCGTAAGGCAATAGATGTCGATACATGAAAAGTACTTGGATAAGGGTAACTAGAAGAATACCAATTGCAGCGCCCCAAGCGACTCTGGGTCCAAGATGGTGAAAGAAAAAGCTAAAACGGGCAGAATACTTTTAATAAAATAAGATAACATGTTAGGCACGTTAAGAAAACGGCTTTTGTACACCTTCTAAAAGCAGTTTGTTATAACATTTCAGGCAAGCAGTTATTAACACGATGTTCCTATGACGTGTAGCGATTATTTTGTTGCTTCAGACCCGATTAGCATTCTCCCTTCAATTCAATTGAATACATGAAATTGCTTCAAAGCTCTTGATTGCACCTTCTTTAATTCTTTCGAGGCAGGCCATAAAAGGTTGAAAACTAAGATAGTGTAGCATAGTCCAGTAACACTGAAGTAATATGTTGAGCAAACGTGAAACAAAAATATTTTACTGCACTATTTACATGAATCGTACCTGACCAATATTGGACTAATTGTTGATGCAAAACTTCCACTTGAAACGAAAATCCCTTGCATAGTCCCCTGAAAAATAACCTTCATATTTAGTTTTGAAGCTTCAGGCTGCAAGTACCATTACAAACTTCTTACGATTTTTACGAGTAGAAAATTTATGGATTAATCATCAACAAAGATTTATTTTCAGAATTCTCACTTGTCTTATAGGTCCCAAAATTTTTGAAAACAAGGATATGGATGGCGTGTATCCAAAGCAGAAGGCCAGAGCCAAAAAGAAATTAGCAACAATGTACTGAGCCAAGTAAATTCTTGTAGTATACGAGCACCAAGGATAATTGCAACCAGTGGTCGTATCACTAATTCTTTCATGAGCTGTGTCATTGCGCCTATCATGTGACGGAAACTCTGGCGCTATGGCACTGACAGTCAAATTGCATTTCTTATCTGAACATAAGATATTTACAACAAGTAAAGTATATGAATAATATACATCATGTGACTATTCATAGCGACAGTTTAAGAAATATTCTTACTTGCATTCGTGTACCGGATGTGGGAAGGTGCTGATAGTTCAGCCCCTCACATTTCCAGATATCACCGTAAACTCATGACTGCACACTGCTGAAGATTTTGGCGGCTATTCTAACGTGAGCCTTACGGAGCAATTGCAAATTGGATAGCATAAGATTACAAACTGTTACGTACTATAAGATATATTCTTTATTCTAGGTAGACCAGGCCAAGAAAAAGATATGAGAAAAAATAGAAGGAATGATATAATACCTCCAACCATGGCTGACCGTTCAGCAAAGCTAAAGTCAAAACAAGAGTGTATAATAGAGTATGATAGCTGGCATACTCTATGTCTTATGAGCTCCTCACATCCTCTCTTCCACACGTTAACGGCTAACCCCCCCCCCTTAAGTTGGGCCTATCACTTCAAAAAATGCAATCCTCGCTATGCGCATGTTCTGAAGCTCGAAGCGGACACAAAATTCGCGCACGTACGGCTTATGCTTTCGAGCTTTAACACTTTAGCGTAGAGCGAGTGAGCATACCCCCGTTTCGACTGGTCGCCAACTTTCGGGAACGGGAGTCAGCCGTTAGCGTGCACAGGATGTGACACGTTTACAATACATAGAGTATGACAACTGCCACTCTTATGTTGCTGTACTCTTGGTCAAAAGACGCTTAAATGAAAATCTGAATACTATATGATGGCACTTTGACAGGAAGACATACGTACATGCACATAATAATAACAGTATGCCATTAAGCATGCTCTCTGTTATCAGAGCAAAAGCTGTTTGTTTACTAAGGACCCTCCCCACCCGCAAAACAGCTCCTGGTCGAAATAGGGATAGGCTCGTCATTCACTAGTTCTGTTTATGTGAAAACACAAGCAGTGGGTTCGTTTGATTTCTGTCTGCTTCTACCTTTACCTCAGAAGCTGTTTCTTTGAAGCGATGGGAATAATTTGCCGAAGGCATCAGGCGTTAGCGAACAGAGCATAGGATTTGCTCTGATAACAAAGAATACAAAGAACTTATCTATTATTCTACTCCTGGTATATCTTTCGGAGCTTTACAGTACATATTACAGCAGCTACACTACAATACTGGCTAACACTGCGCAGCTTCGGGTGATGATCATCACATTGTCATGTCTAATGCAGTAATAAACAAATCAACAACAACATTTAAAAGCTAGTTACAGCTACATTTAAAAGCTACTTTATGAGAATGAATTTGATGTGAGCAGCAGCAGAGCAGTGTTGAAACGCTGACACGCAAAACGGGTATACTATATTCAAAGCAAGAATAGATGAGCGTATAATACGCGAAATGTATTTTAGGCTGGAAATCGCTCAAGAGGTGTTCCTGCTTACTGAAGTCGCAGAAATATGAATGCAGAACGTGATAGAGTACGCCAATAACGGATGAGGCCCAAAACCTTTAAAGCTATGGTTGAAAAATATTGCAGTACAAAAATATTGTTTTTATTAAAATACCAGTATTATATTCCCAGAAATAATGAATATACATCGTGCATACATTGCAGCCCGATGTAGGATGGTACAAGTAGTTGGTACCATGGATGCACGTAAAGCGTGGCGGTCACGCATCTCTAATCATCAGTAGGAAAAATATACACGAGTTATACAACTTAACTTACTGAGCAAGTAACATATTTCCGATCAATAGGTTGCCAAGAAATTCCATTAAAGCCGTTACTCCCAGAATTATTCCATTATAAAGAATTGCTTCCTTCTTATTCCAATTAAACATTACCATAGTGAAAGGAGAACCAATCCTAGAATAATTATTTTGACAAATGAATAGACACTTGTCAAAATAGTCTACAATATTCTGTCCAATAGGACAATTTCTTTGACTTCGTTAAATGCGTCGTTACGAATTGCCAAAGGAATACCTGTCAATTGCATGAATTTTACTGCGCTCAAGCTGGATTATATCTGTTCAGGGAAAGTTTAATCTCAATCTTTTCAGAATGCGTTTTTCTTCTGTACGATTGTGAGCTCGGCGCCCTACTTTTTCTGCAACTTTTTTATGCCTTAGCCCATCCGAGCGGACAATTACTGACTTCAGCGTGTTGGTATTGGTTCAGCAAGCAGAAGGTGTCAGCGGGTGGATAAATACCTTAACAAAGTTTTAACTACTTATTCTGATTGAATTTGGTACAATGAAATCTGCAGTTATTTAGATTTTATTTATGACTAACCACTGAACAAATTATTCTGTTTTTATCCTCATTTGATGCTATTCACTGTAACTATCCGCAGCTGTATCTGTATATACCTAAATTAGCTAAACGGGACCAGTTTGCTGTGCGGCGTAGCAATTAAGGCACTTACGTTTCATCATAGCTGACGCAGTATAGCATCACAGCGGATACAGTGATACAGGTCAAGGCTGCAAGGATGTCATATTCTTGTGTTGGTTTGTAAGTGTTATCTAAAATAGACTGAACAAAGTCTAAGAGGTATCACCAAGAGTACATAATGCATAAGGCTATGACAAGCGGCATACGCTATGTATTATGAGCTATCTACATCTTCTGCGCACTGTCGGCTGCCACCCCCCCCCCCCCATAAATCAACCCTCCCTTTACCCCACCCCTATACATGTACGGGTCGAAACGGGGATCGGGGTCTATGTTAGCATACTTGCATGTTAATCTTGACCTAGGCCCAATTTGTGTAGGGGATCCAAGCTTGTATGATTTACTCATCAGTGTACAAAATACACAAGCACGAGGCCGATCACCAGTTTGGACCCCGTTAACGTATAGGGATGGGGTGAGGGTGGTCTGCTGCGGGAGGGGTCAGTCCATGTGTAAGTTAGTTCATCCATAAGAAAGTTTATCAAATTGTGCTGTCCATCTTCAGCAGAATATTTAATAAACTTTTTTAAGGTATAGATGTTCTTAAGATTCGATTTAATGCTACTATTCATTGTATTCCCCGCAAAGTCTGTCTTTTCGCAGTTTTGCCTGCTACTTATTCAAGTGACCAAGTTATCCAGGTTATCCACCAGTACAGCTTGGAATAACCTCCGGACTACCTTTAACTATCTTATCATTAAGTAATCTGGATAGCTTTGTATTTTTACCACTGTTAATAGTGTGTTCCCTCCAACTGAATAAGTTATCATCTGCTCAGTCCAAAATTCTCAAATGGTGATGCATCTCTGATGCCTAATGTTTTCAGCAGTGAGACTGCGTAACCGATGACTTTTCGTTTCAAAAGTATTAAAAGTGGTCATTCTCAATTTACAGCAACTTTGACTATACATAGATAAAATTCACTGACAGTTTCAGTACATTGTTTGCCATTAGGGCACTCTTTTCAATTTCTTCCGTTTTGACTGTTTCGTTAGGGCACTGTTTCATTAGGGCACCGTTCCGTTGGAGCACCCTTTACGTGTTCCATCGATATTTCAGACTAATAGATTGTGTCGTACTAGATGACTATTTTGAATAAATGTAGTTTAGTGTTAGTTAACTATTAATTAACCAGTTAGTTAACATGTAATTAAAAGTAATAAAAAATGTGTGCGAAATAATAGAGTTAATATTATTATTTCAGTAGGATATATAAACAATTTGAATTGTTTTAGTATTTTAAAAGCTTTATTTTTAAAATTCTTTCTAAAAACTTCGAGTGTTAAGTATCAGCAAGAGTACATAATACATAAGAGTATGACAGCAGTCATACTCTATGTATTATGAGCTTGACACATCCTCTGCACGCTACCGGCTGACCCCCCCCCGCAAATTGGACCCCAGTGACCCCCCCGCAAATTAGTACCCAGTCGAAACGGGGGTAATTGTTAAAGTGTTGTGTCAAAGTGAATTGTGTATCAAAGCTCGAAAACACAAACAGTACGTGCGCGAATTTTGTGTCTGCTTCGAGCTTTAACACACAGGTATAGCGCGCAAAATTCTTTGAAGAGAAGGGTCCAATTTGCGGGGGGGGGTCAGCCGTTAGCGTGCAGAGGATGTGTCACGCTGATAATACATAGAATATGACTGCTGTCATGCTCTTATGTATTATGTACTCTTGGTATCAGGTACGTGGTACTCTTTCATTAGACTATTTTAGGACTCTACTTTATCCAGCGATAGTTTGATCTTGAACCTTTGAAAGTATGTCTGTCAGACTCCTCTGTCTATTTAAGGATAAGTAATGAATTTCCGACCAGTAGTTATGGGTTAAACCAGTTATGGCTTTCATCGAATAGTGCTTCTATTAAATTTTCTCTGTGTCACCTTCCCACTAGCTTCTTTGTTTCTTTGTCCAAACCTATTGGTATCGAGGCAACATAGCACCGGAAGTTTGCCATGCCAATGCCATCCCTAGACTACAATTCTGGTTAAAATATACCGCTACTTAATAACGATCCAAACGAATCGTTTTTGGCATTTAACCACCAATAGCTTGCAATTTACCTATTTGACTTAATACAATACACCCAATACATACATACACACTAATCAAAAAATAAAACAAACTAGACAGTAGGCATAGCTCACCATTTTGGTCTTCAATTACAGAAATGTTGTAATCTTTCCAGAAATACAAGAGAACAATGGACGCCAAGGAAAAACATATGCTTAAGTAAGCAGGAGCCGTATACATGTTGAAATAAAAATATCCTGTTGAACCACCTTCAAAACCCAGTGGCACGAATGCTGCTTGAATAGCTATAAATTTTAATCCGCATTCATAAAGTTATTGCCCAGTTTCAACATAGGATCCCAACAGAGGATCGCAATCCCGTGACCCTTGAACAGTATTCAGTGGGCAGTTAGTTCTAAATTTTAAGAATAGAGTGAAACTAAAGAAGTTTATTTTGGAATTCGAAAGGCATGGCAAGTTCCCGTGCATATATAGACCATTGAATTTATAGTCCCGGTTTCAGTCATAACAATAAACAACAAGATCAGTGTTGTTTCTGTTTCTCATATTCAAGAAATATTATGTAAAAATCGAAAAATCATTTGTTTAACCTCTAGAAAATCAAAGAATGTAAACGAAGGCAACTATTTTACCGGGTCCAATCGAGTAGCTCAGAGAAAAGATGGCAGTTTGTATCGACAGGATTTTACTCCTTTCTGCCAAAGTAGTATTCTGAACCAAAAAACTCTGAATCACACTTGTGTTCCCTAAAATCAACAGAATGCAAAAACCACTCAGTCATAATTATAGCAAAGGATCGCCTACGCTTTGCTTGATTGGTTTACAATCTCTTCTTTTATTTTATTCAATATCAAAGCAACAGTACCTGTTCCGAAACCGGAGGTAAGTCTGGCTGTTAAAATGACCCATCGTCGAGCTGGCACAGGGAACGCTTCAGCGTAGGCCATAAACAGATTACCACAAATATTTATTACGTATCCAATCAAAACAGGCAGTTGTGTATTTTGGGATTTGCTACTCCAGTAGCCCAGTAGAGGAGCACTGATACCCTGACCCAGGGTAAATGCTCCAATTACAAATCCCATGAACGTTGTAGGCACTGTCGGATCCATCTGAAGTGTTCAAGACTCAAATGTACGACTTGTCCACAAAGTGAAAAACACAAATACAGGAGGAGCCCTGAATATAAATCAAATATTAGATCCAATTTTGACAGACTGGCAAGAATTCAGACTTGATGAGAGTGCGGCAACGGTCGCTGTCTTTGCCAACAGTTCGTGCAGTTACCAGTTCAAACTCTATATGGCTACAGCGACTTCCATAAATATAATTTTTGCACAATATATTCTGACGCAAAAGATCTACCTTTTAGCGTCGATGTGCGATGTTCACACCCCCGTTGCTTGTTATTTGTTTGTTGTTATTTGTTGCCAATATCTAGCGTACATGATGATTGTCGTTATTACAAGCAAATAAAATTTTCTTGCCTTAAGATATTTGCTAACCCGTGCAAACATTACTGACCACATAACATAAATACTAGGTGTTATTAACCTGCAAAAGATATGGCCAAATAGATGACCAGTAAAAGGATGCTTGAGCGCACATAGCAAAAGAACCAAAACAGGCGACGGACAAAGATATCCATCTGTTCCTTCGATTTGATGCAGTGTCCTTATCTGATGCCGAGTGGCTTAACCTAAAATTAACATTTATTGCGGAGATTCTACAGAATCGCTCTCAGATACCTACTGAAATTTACAAGTTAGCAAGTGGTTTACTGCAACCATACATGTGATTGGGGATTTAAGTTTAAATTTTAATTCAAAGTAGCTCAAATTCCTACTTCCTAAGAGGTTAGCAATTGGTTTAAGCATACTCTAGCCTCTGTGACTCTGATCCATTAATCCTTCAGGGCTATTCCGGAAAGCTTACTGCTAGCACGCAGCTGACAGCTAACGTGAGTCACAGTGAAGTCAATTTAAATTCAGCATACTTGTGGCCATGCAATAATCGAAATATTGCAAAAAATGGTAGCGTCGAGACATAACATCCAGCATAACCCTGAGCAAACAAGTACCTGAATTGGAAAACGGATTACGAATGTGAGTTCTACGACTCAGTAAACTCCACATACATATGTAAGGGAAGCAAGCATAGGAAGTATTGATGCATGATAAATACTGCGACATGAAGGCGTTCAATCGATATGCTTGTTGTTCAATCCCAAGATAGACCGTTCGTTTTTAACTTTCTACCGTGCTGATGTTCAACTGCTATTCTTCTCTGGCTCTCCCTCTCCTGGTTCCTGTTCTAATAGCACTCGGAGCTTCACGCCACTATGCTTTCCCTGGTCTATCAACAATGCGAGAACTGCTAGTTGAAATTGCCTATTTCTTAACGAGTTTTGACAGAATTTAGTATATAATCCTAAGCATGAAAAGAAGCGTAATCTGACCGTCAAACAGTAAAAGTTGTTTTTGTACTCATCAGGTTAGCCTCATTTTGTCTTGACCAATTAAAAATGGGAAGGCCCTTATTTCGTGGTGATATAGCAAGCAAAACTGAATGCTAGGATAGGACTGAATCATGTTGAAAATAATTCAATATGGTTTCTTACCCAGAGCTCATGGATCCGTAGTCCCGTTTGGAATCCGACCTTTCAAGCAGAGCAATCAGATCACTTCCCATGTTTTCAGTTTTATGTACAGTCTCTACACAAAAAGAAGTATCAGAAGCGAAGAAACTTAACAAAACATGATTGCCGTTTACTCTTTGACTTTCCAACCAGGTAAAACGGCCCAACTCTGCTATCCGGCATCCTAGCTAATAGTTGTGCAAATCCACTGCACAACGTTTCAAATTTGTGCAGCATGATCCGAGCTTTGAAAATAACTAATGTGCACAACCTGGAATGCTATGAAGCAATCAATTAGCTGGCTGCAAACTATTTATAAAATTAACGAAACTGCTATCCGGCACCTTTCTATGATTACACTTGATAGCAACCATTTACAGTGCACATAATTAAAAATGCCTCCACTAACGAAGCCTTCATTCCCGAAGAGCTATCTCCTTATTAAACACCATGGAACAACAAAGACATACAACAACTGCAATAAGCATACATCCACAGTAGCGAAATAACCTTAAAAACAAATTTCTTTATTCCCGAAGGGCCTTGAGCTTTTCAGTGACTGGCGTAAATAGCCTATGATCGAAGAATTCAGACTTACGCCGCTCTGGCGTATTTTTCATATTTACGCCGGATAGCGGTATAATACCGTTATCCGGCGTAAATACATGCAAAACATAGGCGAAAATGTCAAATTTACGGCGCTCTGGCGTAACTCTTAAAATTGTCGATTTTTCGTATTTACGCCGGATTGCGGTATATTACCGTTATCCGGCGTAAATACATGTAAAACATATGCGAAAAAGTCAAATTTACGCCACTCTGGCGTAACTCATAAAATTGTCAATTTTTCATATTTACGCCGGATAGCGGTATATTACCGTTATCCGGCGTAAATGCATGTAAAACATAGGCGAAAATGTCAAATTTACGGCGCTCTGGCGTAACTCTTAAAATTGTCGATTTTTCGTATATACGCCGGATAGCGGTATATTACCGTTATCCGGCGTAAATACATGTAAAACATAGGCGAAAATGTCAAAGTTACGCCGCTCTGGCGTAACTCTGAAAATTCTCAATTTTTCATATTTACGCCGGATAGAGGTATATTACCGTTATCCGGCATAAATACATGTAAAACATAGGCGAAAAAGTCAAATTTACGCCACTCTGGCGTAACTCATAAAATTGTCAATTTTTCATATGTACGCCGGATAGCGGTATATTACCGTTATCCGGCGTAAATACATGTAAAACATAGGCGAAAAAGTCAAATTTACGCCACTCTGGCGTAACTCATAAAATTGTCAATTTTTCATATTTACGCCGGATAGCGGTATATTACCGTTATCCGGCGTAAATGCATGTAAAACATAGGCGAAAATGTCAAATTTACGCCGCTCTGGCGTAACTCTGAAAATTCTCAATTTTTCATTGTTACGTCTGATAGCGGTGACGAACTGTTTAAAAAGCACAAGGCCCTTCGGGAATGATGAATTTTACATAAATTTTGACACTTGTCTTTAATTTTTATGCTCTGAAATTGAAAACATGTCATAGGAAAATACACAAGGCCCTTCGGGAATGAATCACTTTGTTTGAGGCATTGAGGCAGCATTGTTTGTATGAAATATTAAGTTACTGATCCGCCTCCCCTTTGTAGTTGTTTTCCAAGTCCAAGTGCTCTTTTATTCCGCCGTTAAATCTTTAACATATGTGCAGTTGTTATGCAGCGCCGAATCTAATCCTTTGGCATATTTTTAAAGCTGAGACAGTCCTGCACCAATTTGAAAAGTTGTGCAGTTGATTTGCACAACTATTAGCTAGGGTGCCGGATAGCAGAGTTGGGCCGGTAAAACCAATTTCAATTGCTGTAACAACCCAACAATTCCCCCTCCTTTTCATGCGACACTGGCAATTATTACAAAAGCATATTAGGTTTAGTTTGTTTTTGTTTTTGTTTTATGACCACAACACCATAACACCAAACGACAAGGAGACCGAATAATATGAACGTTTTTTGGTTATATACCTAACCATGTATTTATTAACACAACAAAAATGTTGTTGTTTAGTTTATTGTTTTGAAAAATGTTTAAAATTCAATGAACCTTTTAACGATACATTGTATAAACATTGTTGTTTTGTTTTCGACTTTTTCTGTTTAGGTTTAGAAATTTTTAGGAATGTTTTTGTTTAGGCAAAAATCAAACAAAACCTATATGGAAAATTCAACGAACCTTTAACCGATACATTACATAAACAATTTTTGCTTTTGTTTTTGTTTTTTCATTTGCAGAACTGTATTTTTTCCACTATGTAGCATAAACCGGTTTTACTTCTGGGGTCTGTTGTCCGATGTTTACAAGACCCTTACCAATATAGGCACTATCCTTACCAAATAAGACACTTTAGTCTGCTAAACAACCCACATTGTTGCAGCCCTGTTCTTTGTTTCACTGGCTGAACATTAAATTAACACTTTTCTTTTTCCCTGTTTTGCCCTTATGAAATGGTATCCGAAAGCTATGCCTAAGCTAAATATGAAATTGTGCTTGGGTTGCAGTGTTTAATCAACGTTGCTGTTGCTTCTTTTATATGAAAAGCATAAGTGTTACTTACTCAATCATAAACAAATATTTCCTTTATCGGATTCCCTAAGCGATTTCGTTCCGTCTACACTTAAAACTTAAATGTAAGCCTACTTAACTAGTCTCAACTGTTTTATTAAAAAAATAACAATATACTCTAACTCGCATAACATGTAACCGTACAAGTATCTCTGTTTAAAAACAACAAAAAAGAAATAACCAAAGTGCAATATTATTTGCATAGTATTACAATTCCGTTAAACAAATTGTCTTTTCAAAATTAGAAAAACCTTCGTCCAATTTTTTGTGTTTTATTTTAATGATAGAAAAATTTACATTACAATTAGAAAAAACATATTTTGCTCAAAGACCCCCTAAAGGGATGGCGCCACCCGCCACCTTTCTATATTTAGCATGTAAAAACGGGTGGCAAAAGCGCCACCCGCCACCCAAAAAACCAAAAACAACATCCAAAGAAGAACATCAATTTTACGTAATTTTACATTCAAGTTTTTAGTTATCGTTTTTTTTGTTTTTCCACCAAAAAAAGAAACCAAACATCCAAACAAGAAAAAACGTTTTTCGTTGAATATCTGATTTAGCCCAAACCAAGAAAACCTTCCCTCCGCAGAAGTACGAATACCGATTCTGCCAAAACTTTCCGGAATCCGTCGTGTAGTTTTTGAGAAATCGATGTTCGAAACAAAATAATCGAAGTTTTGCCAAAATGGTTTTTCGACCAAATCTCCAGCTTAAAGCAATACAGTCCGGCTAATCGGCATTCATAAAATTGGCATTTGGACGCTGTATCGATTGAGTATAAATAAGTCAACTTTGTCCTTAACATGTGACAGTAATTTTGAAAAAAATCTGATTTCCTCAAAAATCGCCATTTTTTGAACCTCAAAACAGTTTTTTACTTATACTGACTTAACCACTGGAGATAGCTCAAAGGTTGTAAAAGGAAAAATGTTCATTTTCTTGTCTTCCTTCCAGTCATGACAGCCAATCCGGTGTCTCGTCTACCTATTGGGAGCCTAAAGCCAAAAACCAAAACTTTCTTATCTTTTGGCCTAAAAATACGCTGGCCCCAGAATGTTAAAGAGCACGGAAATAGGTTATTTCGTAAGTTTTAGCTATTTACGTAAAGGATTAATGCCGTAGGAGTCAAAACCTTAAGGAGGGCTACAAAAGGTTTGCTCCGACTTTGATTCGCCTACTTTTTGGTGAAAATATAGAGCATGGGTGTGGTCAAAAAATATCGGGTACTGAGATCTTCGCTGCCTTCCAGCCATGTGCAGCCGTCGCGTTTATGTGCCCGACCCCCCCCCTTTTCACAACTACCAACATAATTAATTAAAAATCTCTGCTGGCTGCAAAACCCTAGGTTCAAGGTTGTCATTTGCTAATGTGATTTGGCACATGTACCCCTATCTGTGGAAAATACTAGACGACTGCATCTTATCTACACCTAAGGGAATTACTCTTCAAAGTTGAAGTTTCGCCAAAAATTTAGAAAATTTTGACTAACGAAAGGAAAATTTTATTACTGGTGCGAGCTATAAGGCTGTATTTTGGCATATAGAGAGGCCCTATAGTAGCACTTATTTGTGCCAAATGGCAAGAAATTCTGCCGTCTGAAAAACTTTTATGTCAAGTTTAATCTTTAAAAGTTACCAAAATCGCCTTTTTTGAGCAATGGTATCCCAGAAATCGAAAAACTCAATTTTTTTGAAATTAACAGTTTTTGAGATATTTGAACTCAGCATGGTCGAAAGTACACCCACATAAAATTTCAGCTCGATCAGTGAAGGTATGTGACTTCTAAGGCTGCAGAAAGCTTCTACTCAGGATACCCTTAGACTATTAATGTCGACTTTGCCAAGTTTTAAAGACTAAACTTGATATACAATTTTTTGAATTTCTAGTCATTTGACACAAATGAGTACTCCTAGGACCCCCGTATATGCCAAATTACAGTCTTATAGTTCGGAGCAGTAGTAAAATTTTCCTTTCGGGAGCCCAAAATTTTTAAATTTTTGCCGAAACTTGAACTTTGAAGTGTAATTCCTTTAGATGCAGATACGATACAGACAGACGTCTAGTATTTTTCTGCAGATAGGCGCACATGGGCCAAATCAAATTGGTAAATGGCAACCTTGAAGTTAGGGTCTTGCAGCCAGCAGAGGCTTTTAATTAATTATGTTGGTAGTTGTGAAAAACGGGGGGTCGGGCACATCACTGGAAGGCAGCTAAGATCTCAGTAACCGGTATTTTTTTATTACAACCATGCTCTATATCTTCGCCAAAGAGTAGGCCAATCGGACAAGGTCGGGGCAAGTCGATTTCAGTAGCCCCCCCCTTAATCAGATTTGCTGCAAACCAGTGTTAGCTATAATGGTTAAGAAAAGAAAGCGAGGTCTTCTGGGGTGAGACCATCTTCCTATCATCATTGACATTAACCTTAGCCGCCACATCAGAAGCCCTACTGCGCTTCAGAAAACAACCGGGAACATAAAAAAGGCTGATTGGCGGGCCTTTTCTGACAAGGTTGATTCACTGCTGGCATCCGACACTATTGACTCTGAAGGATCAAGCCATGCCGAATACAAGAAATTCCAGTCTGCTCTGCACAGAGCTGCTGTCGAATCAATCCCCCGTGGATGCTCTATCAGGCAACCCAAGCCATGGTGGACCCCAGAAATTGCCGGCAAAGTAGCTGAGCGCCAGGCCGCCAGAGCCCAGGCCCACCTATCTGAAGAGCACCGGCAGCAATAGACAGGATGTATTACGAACTGGAAAGGAATGGATCCATATCCGAGGCACAGGCAGGATTCAGAACTCACCACAGCACTGAAGACCAGGTTATGCGAATAACTCAGCCTGTGGCTGACGACTTCCACCTCAAACCACCCCTCCGGACGCCATGGTGCTCACTGACTTTGCCAGGGCATTCGATACTGTCTGGAGACCCCGCATCATTCAACGCATACTGGACTCGAACTAACCGATCTGCTATGCCCAGTGGTGCTTTGAGTTTCTGTCCGACAGAATAGCCAGGGTAAAATTCAATGGTGCCACCTGCAGATATAGGCGGCTCAGAGCCGGAGTGCCCCAGGGTGCCGTCATATCCCCTCTTCTATTCCTGATCTACATCAACGATCTGGTACAAGCCCTTCCCGAAGGAGTCTATGCCAGCCTTAACGCTGACGACGTAGCGCTGTGGGTCAGCGACCCTCGCATTATGGCAGCACATGCTAAGCTCCAGGAAGCCCTGGACCGGCTGGCGGTCTGGACAGCTGAAGCGAAAATGAAGGTGAATGTGGAGAAGTGTGAATCAACCTTGTTCACCTCCGATGCACATCAGGCAAAGGAAGAAATCCTGCTTCGCTTCAACCAGGCTCCGATCCCATTCCGATCCACTTCAAAGTTCCTGGGAATTACCTTTGACCGCCGTCTAACGTTCAAATAGCATATAGCCAATCTGACCAGTTCCATGAAGAAAAACTGTCTGTCCTGTCCGCCCATGGTTGTCGGGCATGGAGCCAAACCTAGGAATTATTGAGAACTGCATACTTGGTCTACGTTCGATCTGCTGCTGACTATTGCTCTGGCGCGTGGGGCCCGTCTGCAGCTGCATATAAAGTCACAACTCTGGGCAGAATCAACAATATGGCGGCGAGAAAAACCTAATCAACCCCATCGACTGCCTCCAGCTGGAAGCCAATCTGCCGCCCCTGGATTCCATAATCCGCCAAAAGTCGGAAATTGCCAAGTCTATGTGCCTGCCCGAGACGAACCTGCGAAGTCAGGTGGCTAGAGGAAATGCACGACTCAGGCTGAAATCTGTGAAGCCCTGGAGAGAAGAAGCGGTACGGAACCGGGAAACTGGACTGGAAGATGTCAGTCTTGAACGAATCCCGGCAATCCCACCCTATTTTCCCTGGGAACAGGGATGCCAGATCTCGTGTTTCACTTCCATCCCTGGACATGGCAAATTCGATACTGACAACCAGGTACAAACGAAAACTGAGGCTGTCCTCAACAGCCATGCTAGCCTTAACATCAAAATCTGGTCCGATGGATCCGTCGCTGAATCGTGCCGCGATGGCGGCGCTGGATCCATGATCCAACTCTCATATGGCCTGTCAGCCCCTATAAAAATGCCTGCTGGAAAATACTCTTCCAGCTACAGAGCTGAACCGGCCGCTATCAAGTGCAGCCTAGCATGGCTGGCTGAACACCCGGATGTACTACCTACAAATCCATCTCTACTTCTCTGCACCGATTCTCTATCTGATGTTCAGCTCCAGTCTCAAGGCCCTGCAGCTGCAGAGAGTAGCCTGGAGCAAGAAATCTGGCAGCTGTTAAGAACCATCAGACTCCCGGCTGTATTCCAGTGGATTCCTGGCCATCGTGGCGTAGATGGGAAGGAAGAGACGGATAGACTGACGAAAGAGGCTTCCTCCTCTGACCAGCGGGAAGTGGCAGTTGACCTGTCTACGGCCAAGGCACTCATCATCAGAAACTCCAGACGTAAATGGCGCGAATCTCTCTCCCATCCCACTGCGGACAGCCTGTACGACCGCATTGCCCCACATCGAAACCTGGAAACCGGCCTTTCCAGAAGACAGAGGTGCACCTTATCCCAGCTGCGAGCGGCTGGGCACTGCCCCTTGCTGCTTGCGTACAGGTTCCGAATAGGTGCTACCAATTCCCCTACTTGTGAACGTTGTCAGGAGGCAGACGACGACCTAGACCATCTGTTAATTCGCTGCCCGGCTCTCACCACTCTAGGGGCGTCCTCCTGAATCAAGGTCCTTTGGGATGCTCCCCGGTTGGTGGTGTCCTTCTTGGAGAGGGCAGGCCTTCTACAGACCTGCCAATCATAGGCTCAGCGGCGATTGCCTGCACGAACAGAGAGAGAGAGAGAGAGAGAGAGAGAGAGAGAGAGAGAGAGAAAGTGAGAGTGAAAAATAGCCGAAAGAAAACCAGCACCTAAAGATTAATATATTTTCTAATAGGTCATATTTCTGTGAGTGACAGTGTCTACCCAAAAGAATTACAGGTTCGATATCCCTCGGCACCACGACCTAATTTGAACCAACTAAGACCACAATCCAATGCATGACGCTAAAACTTGAAATTGCGTTCGGTGCAGATCACTCTGTAAATGCCAGAGTGAACAATGAAGAAGTGCGTGCTGCTGTGCAAATGTAAGAAATGTTTGCAGTCGTAGTGATGTGCACGAGTTAAAAAATACCCAATGTGCATTCTACGTTTTACACCTAACAAACAACATCTTAGTTTAAAATGAACTGAAAAACCTGGACTGGTATTGGAATACTGGCAAGTTTTTTATCTTGAAATAATTTTACAAAATCACTATGTTAATACATTAAGACAAGTCACACAGAAACATATTTTATGTAATCCGTTTGGGCACTTGTTGCGAATAAAAATGTCGGCCAGACGTCCATAATTAGTATATACGGTTTACAATTTATTTTATTCAGGACAAAATTCCAATCTCGAGTTGAATTGAAATTATACAAAGCTGCAATCTTGGTGACATGATGGTCGAAAATCAAGATGGTCCGGTCACCGTTTGCATTTCAGTTTCAGGTGGAACATGACAGAACAAGGGTAGAAAAATTTTTCGAGGGCACCTAGACTTTTTGCAATTCCTTATCAGAGAACCGAACCCTAGAGAACGAGCAAACACGCGTTTAGATAAAAGCATGTAGTTAGTTCACCAAGGTACGGTCTCCAATATTAGCGGGAGGACAAAGTTAACGTACAGAGTACACCTAGGATGATTAGTACTAGCTAGCGTAATCAAACCGTGAGTTCACTATCAGTTTTGGACTCACAGTTGTTACCCTTATATTGTGGGCAATCTGGTGTTCAACAACGGAAAACGAACCGTGTAAGGAAGGGACGTGGAAAATCATGGAAGTAGTATAGTGTAAGCATTTCAACCCTCGCTCCAGGGAGTCAATGACCTTGAAAGTTTAATGTCCCTTGAGGTTTCGAGTTGGAAAGTTTTGCTAACCCCATCTGTTCTCCCTAGGGGTTTCAGTTCGAAACTTCTCATTTTTAAGAAGACTGTCCCTAGGGGTTCCATCTTTTTCTTTCTTCAATTGGTTAGAAGGTAAGTATTTCAAAATATATGTAGAGTCGTTTCCTTTACTCCCCTTTCCTTTCCGTCCCTCTGTGTTCTTCCCCCGGGGCTTGGGACCCGGCGTCGGCCCATTACCGGACACCTACCTAAGCTAACCTATTTCCTATATATATACCTACCTAACTACCTAATTCCTAATCTACCTAAACTGTAGTACACTACCTCATCTACTGCCTACGTACCTACCTATCTATCTTAGCTAGTATATAATATGTACAACCTATGCCCGGTCCATCACCATTTAATATTTTTGTATTTTCGAGGTTTTATCCTTTTTTATGTTTTATATATACAATCGTTATATACAACAAATATATACACTATATACAGTAGTCCTGAAGAGGACTGTTGGGATAAAACAAACAATTATATATCCAAAGGGGCCGTACTCACCCCGTCTGCTAACACTTTCCGCTTGGGGTAGACATAGCCTAGGGCGTCCTTAGTTTGATGATACTGGACTGTTTTATTTTCTGGATGTAGGAACCCCCGATTTTCCCCAGATTTTGTATTACCTGTTTCTAAAACTTCTTTAAAATCTTCGGGGGTGTAGCTATTTAGGGCCTTGCTTACTCCTTTATGGGAGACTTTATTCGTCTTTCCCCAAGCAAGGTAAGTTTTACTACAAAGTGCTATTATACCATCTCCTGTCCATTCTTCTTTGAATAGTCCAGGTATTCGTTTTTGGGAGGGGTCTAGGACAAAGAAATTTTTAAGGGCTTTCTCCCATTGTTTTTCATTTCGAATGGGGACACAATCACTTAAGTTTTTGGAAGAGCAAGCAAAATAGAGGGAGTCGGTGTCCATTTGACAAAGCTGGAAAGTTTCAGGCCACAAATTTGGTTTAAGGCAATCGTAGTAAAATTGGAGCATCCTAAGTTTGGCATACTGATAAACGAAGAACCCTACTAACTCAGGTAAACGGTAAACAATTTTTGCTTTTGCAGACTGAACCTCGTAGACCCCATTTCCTAGATCATCTAGTCTCCTGAATCTCCACCCATTTACTTCCCTGCTGGCTCCTGATCTTTGGCAATATTTAACATCCTGGTGCTTTTCTAAATTTGTGATAGTTCGGCCATAGTAAGAATTTCCCAACAATTTAAACATTTCCCCTTTGAGTGCTAAATCGGGATCGGAATCAGCTGCAGATCTATGGTAAGTAACCTCATCTCCCAATTCTTTGAAACAGGTCTTAGGTGTGAATTCTATTGCCTGGTAAATTTTAGTAATTATCAGTCCATGTTTGAGATACCATTTAATTAGGGGAGTAGCTAGGGGAATTTTCTTTCCAAAGTAACTCCCAATTAATCCTCTTCTAGGTTGGCTCATAAGATCATTCAATTCGCAAAATGTTTTCATGTGATCCCCTATATCTTCTTTAGTAATTTCTACATTTTTAAATATTGGGGTCATCTCTGCAAAATGTTCTTTCTTATTCTCTGGAACCTCAATATCCACCTCAACTAGTCCAAATAGTCTATTGGCTTGAATTTGGGTGACTAACTGTGCAAAAGTAAGGACCGACCTTTTCTTAGGGAGATTGAAGTGTTCCTCCATAAACTCTTGCATATTCTTCGATTCTTTTAGGTCTTTATCAAACTCACATTCCCACTTTTCAATTAAATCGAAACCCCCATCCTTAATTGCTTGAGACACTCTTTCCGTTCTTTCCCTTCTTTTAGTTCTATCCTCTGCATCCTGATTCCTGTCTAGCTGGCAGCCGTGTCCGTGGAAATAGCACCCATGAAATTGTAGGACTAGTTTCTTCTCCGAGACCCACCCATCAACTTTAGATTTTCCTATTCTTTTTTGCCCCGCATTGTAAGCATGCTCAACTCGAACCCAAATTGTCTTTGCCATATATTCCAGCCACATTGCTTCTTTGCGCCCTCTCTGTAGCCATCTCTTGAATTTCCCATCTTCTGTGGGTTTCCATTCGGCGTACAGACCAGTGGGCATTTCCTGCATTGTGCACCAGAGATATAGGGCATTTGCATCGAACCCAAAAATCTGTGCAACTTTGAACCCATTTGTAATTTCGGTAACCCCGGCTTCATGATACCTGTGAAAAACCAAACTAGGCCCTCCCACTATGTTGTCCTTAATTAATTTGTGCCAGTGTTTAGTAAACTTATTAACAAGGGGAAGAATGGTGTGTTTAGGAATTTTGTTCATCATGTGTTTGTAAGCCAGGCCGGGGAGAGAAATTGCCCCACTTTTAAACATGTCAATCCCCATAGTTTTCCAAAAATCCACCATCTTTTCCGTAGCTTGAAGGAAGGGCCCTACATCTAAATTATTGTACCAGATTAGTTGATCTTTGATTGTTTTAAATTTGTATTTTCTACATGCTGCCACAACGGCTATGAAGTCCTCGTCTGAAATTTCTTGTTGTTTAAGGGTTGAATAGTACAAGTCGCGGTGGGGGAATCCTTGGTCTAAAAACTCGAGGGAAGTGAAGGCCTCATAGGGGAAGGCACCTTTTTGATCCTCAATTTTGAATCCCTTAGCCACTTTTTGCATGAAGTACCAGCGGCAAGATAGTTTGTAATATCTAGAAAGTACAATTTGGGGGTAGAGAGAGCCATGTAGTTGTTATTCTTTTTTACGGTGTAGTTGATGTCTTGGCCATTTAGAAGTAGATTTCTGATTAGACAAGATTTTATAAGGTTCATATCGAATTTTTCAGAATTGAATCCTAATGTGGGTACCGCTTTAAGCCATTCTTCGAATTCGGCAAGAAGTTTTTCGTGCTCAGCTAATCCGGAAAGGGTAGGTTCATAGATTTTCCTAAGAAGTTCGTAGGCTTTGTCTGCAATTTCTTCCATGTAGTCCTTCATTCGGACAACTAATTCATAGGGGTCCTCAGTAGTAATTATACAATTTGGCTCTTCATACCCGGGGACATTGGATGCAATAGAAACCGATGCTGGGATTAGTTCCTTTTCGTAAATCAATTTTGGCCCACTTTTCTTATCAGTTTCATTGAACATACATTCGAAATCGTAGGAAATTCTAAAGGGGTAGTACCATTCTGACACCGGTATTCCTAACTCACTGATTTTTTGAAGAAGTGTTTTAGTAGGTCCGACTCCTCCACCAGGGAAGATTTGTTTTATGCCCTTCTCACAACTTTTTGAATGTTGCATGAAGTTTCCGTGACGGTGGAATAGCTTATCACAATTTGAGCACTTCCAAGTTTGGGTGAATTTGTTTACATTTTTAATGAAAGAGAAGTGATTTTCGTAAATATTAATTGCCATTTTCCTAGAATGCTTTCCCAAAGGCCGTCGAATTAACTTTGCAGCCACCTCTGTTATTTCCTGATCCCTCTCGTGATTCCTAATTAAAAGTTCATTCAGGTCCCCGGGTTCCTCATCCGCCTCCTCAACTGTAGGTCCTAGCTCGTAAACTGTAATATCTATATCAAACTTTTCCTCTAATTCATCCAAATCCTCTAAAGCAACCCCATTAAATTCTTCTCCTGTTCGCACCCATTGATCAATCAACTCATTAGTCTTTTCCTCTAAGCCATGAATTTTTGATCCCGATGCCAGCGCTAAACATCTAAAGAAACACTTTTGGTCCTCATAAGGTCTTCCTGAATTTTCATTTTTTAGAAGAGTATTAAGACCTCGGTTATTTTTCACATAATCCGGAAGATATCTAGCCTCACCCACGGCATAGGAGATAAGTTTATTAATGTAAAAGCAAACATTTGTTATTTCAAGGACAGTCCACTTTGTATTGGGGCGCTGCTGCCTTACCCATTCAAGAATATCTCCTCTATCCAATTCATAGAAAATTTTTCCAAGATCTACCTCATTTGAAATGTGAATTGGCTCATCAAAATACCGGCTATTTCCCGATGGGTAGTAGTATCTAAGCTCCCCGTCCTCGATGTTCCTAAGAACGAACCCAAAGGAAAGGTTGAATTTAAACTGCCACCTCTGAAGTTTGAATATAATTTTAATCAATTCCTTAATTTGAGACGCACTTCCTATTCTAAAGTTGTACCTATTCTGAATGCCAGACGAAATAAAGTATCGAGTTCTAATCCTACTCCAATTTTCTCTGTAAATTTGGGCAAGGTCCTCGGGGAGATCCTTTACTATACTTCTAGTGAACTTGGGAGCGTCTTTAGTTGGGAGATTTGAAAAATGGGTTTGTCTTAAGAGTTCTAGGGTCTTGCACTTTGGGGGCCTCTCGATGCGTTCGCAAATGGCCTTGATATCCTTTGTAGGTCTTGTACTTGAAGCCGCATTTTCGGCATTCGTAGGAAGGAGGAGCAATTTTTGGGTGAAACTTATTAATATGCCGGACCATGTTGTTTTTACGGGTGAAGGTCTTTTCACAATGTGGGCAAGGGAAAACTGGATTAGAGGAATGGGCCGCCTTGTGCTTTTGTAGCTCGGCCAAAGTGGGGAATGATTCCGTGCATGTGGGGCAGGTTTGGACAGTGCTAGCAGAAGGGGCAGTTGTTTGAGGTAGGGATTGGGCGTAGGTCCAAAATTCGTCAGTTCCAATGACCTCTTTGCCGTCCCATTCTGTTTTAATTAGGGTCACGGCTTGATCTCGAAGGTACTGAGTTATTAAAGGATTTTCTTTCCAAATTCCGGTTTGAATAGCAGCGTTCAATTGCGCAATCGCAGACATGATTGAAATTACAGAATCAAATGTATCGAGCGTTTATATGTACTTCTATCTCCTTTTATTAACTTTGAGTTTATATGCACCAAGTCGAAAATTGTCGCTCTTATTTACTTTGTGTTTATTTGTCCTTATATGAATTTCGTGCTTTTATTAACTTTGTCGCTTTTATTGATTTCGTGCTTTTATTAACTATCCGCTTTTATGTACTTTTATTAACTTTGCCTTTATCGTTTTTATGTATAAACTTCAAGTTAGAATAAACCTTGCTGCTTTTATGTACTTCAGATTCGGAAGATCGTAGCTTTCAGAGAGAGAGTGCAGAGAGAACCGACCGCTCGCGACGACTGACAGAGTCCAACTGACGGGGTACCCGATTTTTGCGCCCTTATATAGGTTTTTGTTAATTCCCTGGGGGCAAAGATCAAAGGTGCCGACAGCGGGGGTAATCAATCAAAAGTGACAGGTCATCAATCTAATTTGACAGGTGCGACAAAGATCAAAGGTGCCGACAGGGTGGGTAATCAATCAAAAATGACAGGTCTCCCAAGGGACGACAGATGGTAAGCGGGTTTAAAATTTTGGAAAAGTCCCAAGGGAGAACATCTGGCAAGCGTAGAAAAAAATTGGCAAAACGGTCCCTAGGGGATAATTACCTAGCTTCGGTTTTGGGTCCCTGGGGATGACAGATGGTAAGCGTACAAATAATTTTGTGAAACGGTCCCAAGGGGATAATTATGGGGCTTCGGTTTTGGGTCCCTGGGGATGACAGATGGCAAGCGTACAAAAAAAATTTGTGAAAACGGTACCTGGGGACGGCAGATGGCAAGCCTCAAAAATGGTTTGTAAAAATGGGGGGAGTAATAATTTGGCGTCGGTTTTGGGTCCCAGGGGAGGGTAAGTAAATGAAAATATGATGACGTCATAAAAACTGGTAATTTAAACAACATAATGTCTGAGACTTACAAAATGAGCCCAACCAAGGATATCCTTCAATGCGTTTTCATCATCACACTAAGTCTAGCCTTTATGATTAGTATGTCTATAAACATTTGGCTATGGACCGGAAGCTGTAAGGAACCACTTCGTTTAGACTACCAAACAGACGGAAGGATACGGATCTCCAAGCATGGCGAACACGTCTACTACTCTCCACCCCAATTTAACGCAATTCTCGACCTCTACTACGAGTGCTCAGTAGGAAGTTGTGTAACCGCCACAGCTAAGCACTGTCCCTTCATTTCAGAGGTATACAATTTTCAACTTTGTCTTGACGTCAATAAAAACATCGAAAGCGCTTACCTCGGGCCAATCTACCTTACAAAAAGCGGACTCAATGACTTGTATTCCTTGTGACTTTCTCTACTTCAAGCACCCGTTTACCTGTATGGTCTCAGCCCCGACTAAAGCAGGAAAGACAACATTCGTGGCAAAACTTGTGAAAAATGCACATAGACTGATCCGACCCCCCCCGATAAGAGTTATTTGGTGTTTTACCGAGTGGCAGGCGGCCTACGAAAAAATAGATGCGGAGTTTGTTGAGGATTTACCTGACTTGGAGCTACTTAAGGGGAACACAGAAACGATTTTACTAATTCTTGACGATCTTATGGATGAGGTGAAAAAGGACTCTAAACTGGTCAGGCTGTTCACCCGGGGATGCCACCACTGGTCTTGCAGTGTCATACACATTACCCAGAACCTAGTTTATGATAAACAAAGAACTTCTAGGATAAACTGCCAATACATTGTTTTGATGAAAAATCCAGCAGACAAGCTTACGGCAATGAATCTAGCCCGACAAATGTTTCCAACTAATACAGCTTACTTTATGGAATCTTTCAATCATGCAACCTCAAACCCCCATGGTTACCTACTTATTGACCTGGACCAAGAAACCCCAGAGCAGTACCGCCTTAGAACGGATATTTTCAACCGGACAGGGGTCTATCTCCCAAAATCAATAAAAACGAGGAAGAATCAATAAAAACGCAAAATCCCTAACCAAACACAAAATCGAAAGAAGCATTGATACTCAATAAAAACGCGAAATGGCTAAACGATTTGAAAGAAATCTTCCCTGTCTCCTACATCTCTGCAACTGTAAGAAAAAGGTCAGAGAAGCTATCATTGAAAGCAGCGATCTTAGTTTAATTCGAACTATCCTAGACTGCATTGAGAACGTACTTTCTGGAAACGTTGAACTGTCAGAAGCAGACAAAAGAGCTCTACGCAAACACGTAAATATATTACGAACACTGAGAGATAAGAAAGTAAAACTTAAGGACAAGAAGCAAATTATAGTTCAGAAGGGTGGCTTTATTCCTGCTCTCCTCGGTCCGCTAATTGGGATAGTCAGTGGTATTGCAAGTAGCTTTATAAAATAATGGAGTACTCAATCCTAGTAAAACCTGAAGAGTTCGATCAGCATCAAGAAATTCTAGAAAAAGATGTCCTTGAAAAATTAAAAGGCAAAGAATCTGCCGACACAAAGTTAAAAAGTACCAACAGGCTAATTACAGGCGACGGTTTCTGAAGGAAAAGCCCTATAAATTAGATATAACAACTACTGAACCCACCGAACAGGCCCTTCCCGACATTGTGTCCACTCTTCCTATAACTCTCCAAAGTAAAGGGAAAAATCTCCAATCTATTCCTGACTTCAAAGTAAACGAGAAAGGGGAGATAGAGTATAAAGGTAAATCTGAGCCGGGTTCTAGAATCTTCATGACTTTGTGCGCAACCGTAAAACAGTCTCTCCTGCAAAGGGTTGGGAATTATTCGCTGAGGCTCTAAGGGAAAGTAATGTTCCAAGGGAGTTAATCGGCAATCGTCAACGGTGGGAAGCAATAAAAGGTACTCCTTCGATAACCGACACGGTTGAACGGATACGAAAAGTAAGGCAGAGACTTCAATTTGGAACGGGAAACAAAACAGTCAGGACGAAACGAAAACGTACGAAAGGTGCAAAACGCAAGCCGAAACATTTTAACTTCAATAAAGCACTGACAAAACTAAAATGGAAGACCTTCTAACCAAATTATATTACGATCCAACCCAACCCTCAGCGTTTTCCGGTATAAACACTTTAGCAAAAGCATCAGGAGTCTCTCAGAATCGAGTCAAGGGGTGGCTGGGAAAGCAATATACCTACTCCGTCCACAAACCAATAAAGCGAAAGTATCCTCACCTTAGTTACGTATTCCATGATATAGATGAGCAGTGGCAAATTGACTTAGCAGACATGGTAAACCTAGCTGACCAAAACGACGATTACCACTTCGTACTAACCTGTTATTGACGGCTTCAGCAAGTACGCGTGGGTAGAACCGGTAAAAAGCAAATCGGGGGCTGACATTACTGCGGCTTTTGAAAATATTCTAGCTCAGGGACGTAAACCCCAGAAAGTGTTAAGTGACAGAGGGAAAGAATTCCAGAATAAAAAGTTTCAAAGTTTACTAAAATCAAAGAACATTCGCTACTACACCTGCAATAACCCAGACATTAAATGTAGCATCGTTGAACGTTTTAACAGAACCCTGAAGACTAAAATATGGAAGTACTTTACGCGGACAAGAAGCTATAGGTACCTAGACGTTCTCCAAAGTTTCGTAAGTGGTTATAACAATTCAAAGCACCGTACGATTAAAATGAGTCCAGTTGAGGCTTCGATACCAGAGAATGAGGCTAAGGTAAGGGAGATCTTTCTAGAAAAAGGCAACAGGTTAAGCAAGCAGTTTGAAATAGGTGACATCGTTCGAATAAGCAAGACTAAAGGGAGATTTGAGAAAGGCTACCTACCAAATTGGTCAGAGGAACTTTTCAAAATAAAGTCGGTTCACCCAAGCGGAATGTACGAACTTGAAGACTTAGCCGATGAACCAATACAGGGCCTATTCTATCCCGAGGAGTTACAAAAAGTAGATAAACCAGACTCTTATTGGGTTGAAAAGGTAATAAAAACTCGGAAGCGGGGTAGAAGGAAAGAGTACTTTGTCAAGTGGTTAGGCTATCCAGATAAGTTCAATAGTTGGATATCAGAAAATGACGGATTTCTATATGTTCCTCCCCAGTAACACGGGGGACTTCAAAACTAACTCTCTAAATGATTATCGGGTTAAGCTCCCTCATAGAATAAAATTACAAGGTGAGTGGGAAGTTGCTCTCGTGGAAATGATGTATCCAGTGACGTGGGGTAATCTTTCTGCTGCTAACTCGGCCGTCTCCTTTAAGTTTCCTGACAAGACCTCAATGGTTAAACTCCTACCTAAACGACACTACGAAACTGTGGACGACCTATGCGATGCAATTAATTTCACTATACTCAATATGGAACATCCCGTCACAGGCGAGAGAGCACCAATTAAATTTAGGTTCGATGGGTATAGGCACAGGGTAATGTTTTCAATACCAAAGACCTTTCCCAATACCGTTAAGTTAAGCAAAAATCTCTGGATGATGTTAGGTTACTACCCCGACCCAATGCAAAGGGACGGTGATCCAGTAGATGACAAAATAGTTTTCGTAGCTGAGTCTGAACCTGATCTTAGACTGGGTTTCTACTCTCTCTTCGTTTACTGCGACCTGGTGGCTCCTCAAGTTATAGGAAACGCCCTGGTACCTCTAATTCGGGTAGTTACAACAGAGGGAACTCATGGGGCTGTAGTAAATAAGGAATACCACAATCCACATTACGTCCCTGTCTTTCACAAGGACTTCGATACTGTAGAAATCAATATAAACGACGATGCGGGAAGGCCTGTACAATTTGCATTCGGAAAAGTTTACGTTAAGCTTCACTTCAGAAGGCGACGATAATGTGCTGCCAGTACATACCCGAGACTCAAGATACTTGGGAGTTGACCCTACTTCAAACTGGTGGGGCGCTTCCTGCATACGCGGGGCTTCCGTACCAACGAGGAGCAGGGATAGGCAACATATTCCGGGGACTATTTCGAGCCGCACTTCCAATTCTTAAACGAGTCGGTCTATCTGCAGGCAAAAGTCTAGCAAAAAACGCATTAGCCCTGGCGTCAGACGTAACCCAAGGTGAAGACATAAAAGCAGCTGCGAAACGGAGAGGTAAACAGTTTCTTGGTGAGACATTAACCGCTGCAGGTGAACATATTCAACAAGGTGAAGGTATTGGTCAAAGGCCTAAATCTAACAACATAAAAGGAGTACGTGGACGAGGTAGACCACCGAAAGAAAATTTAGATATATTCACATAATGACTAAAGCAAGTAGATTCGCGATCTCTCCCTGGGTTCAAGTCGGAACTGGACCTATTCTCTGTTCCACCTACCCAAGTCGCCGTTGAGCACGGTACTGGGCGGAAATCGGTCCTCAAAACCCAATTACAGACTCAGGGCCTTACCGTTTCAACGTTCCTAAAGATTCGTACATGCTTGATCTGAACAAAAATTACATCTATCTTTGGGTTAAAATTGAGGGCGATGCTGGGACTCCCATTAACCTTTTCGGCAAAACCTTTTTCCAGCGCTGCATAGTCAAACTTTCAGACAAGGAAATTTACAATTCGGGTCCCCACTACGCATACCAGGCTTACATTGAAACTATGCTAAATTACTCTCGAAATGCAAAAGAAGGTCATTTACAGGCTGCCGGCTATGAGTTCGACTTTGGTACAAGGGGCACTTGGGTGGCAACAAAGTCTGCTGAGTTTATGGCACCGATCCACTGTGATTTGTTTAAACAGGAAAAGTACCTACTAAGCGACTGTCAACTGACTATTGAGCTGCACCGAAATCCTGATGAGTTCTGTCTCAGTTCTCAGGGAAGCAGCAAAGTAAAGGTAGAGGACATGCGCTGGTACGTAAGAAAGGTTAAGTGTCAGGACTCTATGTCTCTAGCTATTGAAAATATTCTATCATTAGGTAACACTGCTAAATATCCAATCAGACGTACAAAAGTGGTAGCTCGACACCTGAGCGCTGGCATACAAACTATTGTCGAAAATTCTATATTCACTGGGCAACTTCCTAGAAAGGTGATTATCGGGGTAGTCAAATCTGAGGCGTTTAACGGTTCTTTGACAGCCGATCCCCTCACCCTGGAAACCATTAACATTACCGAAATTAGTCTAATATGTGGGGATGAATACATTCCTAGACAACCCAAGAAAATTGACTTCTCTAAGCCTCGGGGGTACACCTTCCCTTTTGTATTTCTTTTTGAAGCTATCGATATGGCCGGGGATGACAAAGGGTGCTACATTAGCTACGCCGATTTCAAAGATGGTAACGCTTTCTTCGCCTTTGATCTGACCCCGGATAACACAGACACCGGAGCAATGCAGTTAATTCGGGAGGGAGACGTCTCTCTGCGGATGGAACTGAGTAAGGCGTTGAGTGCTACAAGCTATCCACAGGGGGTTGAAATAATTATATATGGGGAGTTTGATAACCTTGTCTCAATCGACTATAACCGCTCACCTTTCTTTGATTACGCCATATGAATACACTAGAAATTGAAAACACACTAGCTCCCTTAGTCCAAAATTTCGTTGGAGTCTTTCCCATTGATCACCTTCCTGACATTCAACATGAAACGAGCTGCTTCGTAGCCAACACCGACCCCTGCCAACTTCCTGGACAACACTGGGTTGCGATGTATTTAGATGATTACGCTGAGTATTTCGATAGCTACGGCCGACCACCACTTAAAGAGTTTGATAAGTATTTTAACGATCGATTACAAAAACATAACCCCATTCGCTTACAAGATTACACTACTTTCGTCTGTGGGGAGTACTGCATCTACTTTCTATACCATCGGGATAAAGGGATTTCCTTCGAAGACACAATCTCTTATCTTAGAGAACGGCCATCTAAAAACGACGAAATTGTAAAAAGTTTTGTAGAATGTCTGAGGTAAAATTGACCCTTCATAAATGGCCGGGCAGAGCAGGTGATCTAACAAGAGTTAGGTGGGAGACAATGGGAACAGCTCTACCGATGGGGTTCGGTTGGGGTAAAACAGTAATTGCAGTCTGCTCATCTCCCTTGCCGCCGTTACACTGACTGTCGTAGTGGGTGCACTTAATTCACCAAAGTTTGTATGCCTTGACAAAACAAAGATAGACCAACTCAGACAATCTTTCGATCAAAAAGTTAATCTAACCGTCCTCGGAACTGAGCCTTGTTGGTACTCTCTCAACATCAACTGGGCTGAGATATGCTTCAGTCACAACTATGACGTTTTAAGCGTCTCTATCCAAACAGTCCTCTTTAGGGCTCCCCAAGGAAAAGGGGTAAAAACCACCTGTACATAGTGTATATAGTATATTAGGGACCAAAAAAATTATAAAATCCCAAAACCACAAAAAAATTACAAAACAAAAACCATTAATGCGGCCTGGGCGAAAGCTCAGAAGGTTCCCAAGCCCTTCTGGAAAGCCGGTAAAATCGCAGAGGGGTGGACCCAAAAGTTAGTGAGCTCCGAAATCAGCTAAAACTTAATGCCGGAGAGGTAGACAGTGGTACATAATGTTAGCACTACACCTCGTGGACGGTCAACGTAAATGAAAAGCCAAGCAACTATTAGCTAACTCAAAAGTCTATATAAACGATCAAAACTTTGGCACCTCGTCAGTTTGACTTGATCTTTAGTCGTGAGCGGTCGGTTTTTCACCTCACTGATTACTACGATCAAATTGGGTTTACATTAAAAACACTAAACAAACACGAATTGAACTGAACTGAAAAATAATAATTAGACTTACACATGGCGTCGACAATTACTCCGTTTTCTACTGGTGCTAACTGTAAACTTTGTCACACACCCTTGGAAAAACTAGTAAACAGTTATTTTCACGAAAACAGCGAGGCATCATTCCCTCTCATTGGTCCAATATATTTCTGTGAAACTTGTTACATAAGACATGGAAGAATAAAGCTGGTTCTTTGTTGTTCACACTTAGAAGCAGACGTGCATATTTTTGAGATGGCGACCGACATGCCGGAGCACCAGACGTTTTGTTTCGTAAAACCTAGGTCGAAATGCCCGATTTGTCTAGAAGATTTTGATAGTCACCTTGTATGTCGTAAGCTGAGTTGTGACCACATATTTCATGAGTTTTGCATTACATCTTGGTTTCTGAAACATTACACCTGTCCTGTATGTCGTTCTGAGACAGAAACCGAAAGCAGTTTGAGAATTGTTGAGACCGGTGTGCTTGCTTAGTTACAAATAAAAGACATTGCATTAATAAAAGCAATAAAAGCGCGACATTAACAAAACGACACAAACGAGCAAACAAAAATGGAGTATTCTTGGAGTATTCTAATTTCAGCCATAGACGGATTCGGATTTTATTTTAATCCAACCAAGTATGGCTCGCATGAAGAGGCAAAACAGGCTGCCCAAACGTTTCTAGCAGCGAACTCTCAAATTGTGGCACACCTAATTCGGATGGACAAAACATTTAACGGTGAGGTATTGAGATCAGTTATTATTTCAACACAATAGAATACCGAACACTAAGTATCTCAATAGCGAAACTGTAACTATCCCAACAGTCCTTTTAAGGGCTCCCCAAGGAAAAGGGGCAAAAACCAACTAACAATCCATACTAACAATTCTACTAACAAATCTACTAACAATATGAAAAAACTCGAAAAACCAAATAAAGTGGAATTGAAAATGAAAAAATACAAAATACAAAAATATTGCATGCGCCGGACTAGGTGAGGTTACTTTAGGTAGCGTATATATACATCAATTAGGTACGTAGGAGTCCGGTAATGGGCCGACGCCGGGTCCCAAGCCCCGGGGGAAGAACACAGAGGGACGGAAAGGAAAGGGGAGTAAAGGAAACGACTCTACATATATTTTGAAATACTTACCTTCTAACCAATTGAAGGAAGAAAAAGATGGAACCCCTAGGGACAGTCTTCTTAAAAATGAGAAGTTTCGAACTGAAACCCCTAGGGAGAACAAATGGGGTTAGCAAAACTTTCCAACTCGAAACCTCAAGGGACATTAAACTTTCAAGGTCATTGACTCCCGGGAGCGAGGGTTGAAATGCTGACACTATACTACTCATGGAGTACACTACGTCCAATTGGTTCACACCTGTTATTCGTATTGTCTTCTGGGCAATCTAACCATCTTACACACAAATTTCAAATCAGCTTGTCTTGAGAGTAGCATCTAGTCAACAGCTAAAATCTAGCAGACCCGAGATACCACTCTCAAAACAATTCAGCTTTTGTGACTACAAACCATTCGACTTTTCCGCAATTCGAAAGTATAACTGCAGACATAATGTAAATCAATTAGCCTTGATATTGCAATGACGAATTCATATTTACGCCTGATTGCGATACCAAGGCTGACTGATAAAGCATCTTGCTGTCGATTTTTACTCAAATCAGTTTTGCAGTCAGAAGAATCGAACCCGGTGATGTCTGGGAATATCGCATCGGCCAAGATTAGATTCTCTTACTGTGGAATTGTTAATTAACTGAAGAACCTGAACACGTAAAATTTTGCTTATAGGAATGGTCAAATTGCTTGTGTTCAATGTCAGTGAGCCATGGTTAATGACGTTAAAATTATGGTCTAGTTGCTCACTTGCTCCTCAGAAGAAGTGCATTGAAATGTACAAAAAGTGTATATTTTGTCTGATGTCGGTATCAAGAAGCTGAAACTGCTGTGATACAGATTTCTTCCTGCGCTGTAAATCACAAATAGTTTCAGCTCCTTGTAAGATCAAAACTCTGATTTCCGATTACGTTTAAGATTTCAGAAACAGTTTCCTTTCCAGCTCTTGAACTATGTGCAACCATCAAGCCAAGGCTAGCATCACTGTTGAAGAGCTGAATAAGGAGAACATGAAATGAATCAAGAATGAAGACTTTGTCAGCTATTTATAGAAGAAAAATTTGGCGCCAAAATTAAAAACAGCCAATCAGAGACTGGTAAAGTCTGTGATTGGTTATTCATTTGACAAATGGTTTTGAAGTTTACTGCCCACTTGGACTGATTGTTATGATTTCCGTGTTCCTTAATTTCTGTCATTTTTTCAAGCAAAAACCATTCCAGTACTACTTAGTGCTCGAGGTTTCCCGTTTTATAACATAGTTTTCACCACAAAGATTTTACAAAATTTTTAACCGTTTTATTCTAGTTCTACGATTATTGGGTGAGGGTTTGCCACCAGTGCTGTGCTATCCATCGTCAGGTATTAAAGGGTTGTAAGAAATTAAGCTAAAATTCGGAAAAACTTTTCGAAAAATAGCCATCTTTTCTATAAAGTATAGCTAATTGGCTTGTAGGACTCCAAAGGATCTGGAGTCGAAACGTGGAGTGCAAATGTGAAATTCTGGGATGAGGACACATTTGGTAAAAATAAATGGACCTGATGGAATTCCACAGATGTTACTAGTTAGGTTAGCTACTGAACTAGCTAAACCTCTTTCTCTTATATTTAAGTCATTTGAGACTTCAAACTTGCACACAAAGAATGGAAAATTGCAAAAGTAGTTCCTATTAATAAAAAATCCATTAAATCTGCATTCAAAACTATAGACCCGTTAGTTTGTTATGTAGCTGTAGCAAACCTATGGAAGGAATAGTTTCGGATGAACTTACGAAATTATTTTGGTAAAACAAAATCTTAGATCCTAATCAATTCGGTTTTAGATAAAAAATATTAACATCAGCGCAACTACTGAATTTACAATTTGTTTACAGATGCGATTGATAAAAAAATTTATGATAGATGTAATCTTTTTAGATATATATAGCAAAATCTTTCTATACAGTTACGTATCGTAAGCTGTTGCAAGTCCTGAAATCAATTGGTATTCGTGGCCAACTTTTAGCCTGTTTAGAAAATTATCTAAGAGATACTTCAATTTTTGGGTCATCTTTTCGCTTTACGGTCCTGGCAGGCAGAGATATTCTATTTGATAACCTCTGTCTCTGTGATTATTCCGAAACTAGCAATAGGTTATGGTCGGAGAAAGAAAGATGTGCATTTTCAAATTTTGCAGATTTTTCAGATTTCCTGTGTTCATTCGGGGCGTAACTTCCCATTTAAAAAACAGCTAACATTTCGCATATCTAACGAGAACTTTTTATCGGAACAACCCTAATGACAGCAGGCATCAGCGATCAGCTAACGAACTATGCTTTGCACACAGACTGTCCATCATTTATGCTCAGTAGCTTCGCTGGAAAATGAAACAAGTTGCTGCGCCTCCGAGCCTTTTCAAGAAAGGGCAGGGTGGAGTTAAAATTCACTCGATCATTTCCATGAGAGTTAAAAGCAGAAAACTCGAGCATGAGTAGAGTTAAAACTGGTTAAAACAGTTGTTGTTAGTTAACTCAACTCTAACACTACTCTACCCTTTCATGAAAAGACCCCCAGCTGAGTTCGAAATAGACGCAAAGTAGATAAAGACCATCAATGTGATAAAGAGATAGATAACAGGTAGACAGTACGGCGAGTCTGCACCGACACTTACTTGCGGGGGTTGCTTGGTACAATTAGCATGCAGAGCAGGGCTCGGCAACTGAAAATAGATAGATCGCCTGCTACATTTACTACACCTCTCATAAGTTTGTACTCTGGATTTTTGTGACGGACTGCATTAATTCACAATGAGTGTACACTTTGTTGATATTGTTTTAGTTCACTGCATAAAACTGTTTTCCAGCATTAAAATGTTTTTGTCTTAGCTTTATCTTAGCTTCTGTAGCAAACACTACATTAGCTAGCACAGCATTTATTGCTCAAGTTTTTCCTCTTATTTACTGACGTTGTGAACTCCGTATTCATATTCAACATTTGTTTTTACTCAAAACAATATAAAGAAAACTTGTTGACAAGTAAAAGCATAATTACTACGCCAATGAAAAAACTGCAGTTAACAAAAACTACAATCCTCTATCAACAATATCGTTTTGCCAGGACACCGCACCAACAGTGTTAAAGTAAGCTACAAGCTTTTCACGGACTTCACTTGCTCTTCGGTTGACAGACACTTGATCCTGGACACCTGAAGGCAGCTGAGATTGGGAGTCCGCAAGCTCAGGGTCTTCCAGGATATGGTCGCTGTCTTCACGCCGCAGGAAATTGTGTAGGACCACAGCTGCCTTAACAATCTCACAGGCTCTGGCGGGACATCCTTCTATGGTTTTATGAAAAGATTCGCCACCTGGATACCAAAATTCC